>PVJN01013172.1:0-48771 GCA_004026805.1 Lasiurus borealis | reverse complement strand
CCCCAGGAATAAGATTGATTAATCTGATCAGAATGATGACATAGGTCTGACATGTCTGTGTGTCCTTGTCCCTTTACCGGGCAGGGTTAATGCATTACCCGTCTCTGTGCATATACATTCATTAATTTATTCCCTCTCTCTCTCTCTCTTTCTCTCCTTCCCTCCGCCCCCTCTCTTCCCTTAAAAGGACTAGCTGTGGTTCATGTGTGTTCTTCCCTCTGTTCCTTCCGCTCCAGGCCCCCTGGCAGGTCCTGTCTCGGCAGCTCCAGTTGACAAATTATTCCGCCGGTGGCTGAGTGAATCAAACCAATTGGGAGAAAGGAGGGCATTAAGTGAGAAGCTCGTTTTGGACTGGAATCAAGACCGCATTCTGCAATTCAGCTTTCCCCGTAATAAAGTGGAGAGTTAAATGCCTGTTTGACTTTGGACTTCTCCGCGGGTTCAGGCCTCAGTGGGCGAGAGAGATGATCCATTGTGCCTCTTAACCCCAACAGTAATGGAGGCAATCACTGAAATAATCTCGGGGAAATTATTCGGGGAGACGAGGACCTAGCACTGAGTCTGAAAGCATGGGTTTTAATGTCCTCGCTGAAGAAGGACTCGCCAAGGACAAGGGGCGGGGGGGTGAGGAGGACAGATTAAGATATGCATATATTCCACAGTCCCAAAGAAGAAAGAGATAAGATGATTTGGGGTAAGATGATTTTTACATTTTTCTCTTAGATCAGTGGCCTGCAAACTCATTAGTCCACAGAGCCAAATACCAACAGGACAACGATTGACATTTCTTTGGAGAGCCACATTTTTTAAACTTAAACTTCTTCTAACGCCACTTCTTCAACATAGACTCGCCTAGGCTGTGGTATTTTGTGGAAGAGCCACACTCAAGGGGCCAAAGAGCCGCATGTGGCTCGCGAGCCGCAGTTGGCCGACCACTGTCTTGGATTACTGTCAGGGAGGTCATCCATGGCCTTGGTTAACAACCTTTTGTAGGGAAAATAGGGGGACGAAGCCAAACTGCTCTGGGTTGGGGGACCCGTGGAAAGTGAGACAAAGAGAGAAAGCACACACAGGCCAACTTTTCAAGAAAACGTGTTATGAAAAGGCCGGGAAGAAGATAGAGAGGTCATTGATCTCTCTGGACCCCAGCGTAGATCTCGGTGCCAAGAGAACCCCAAGACCGCTTTTCACAGCTGGTTTGGAAAAGCGTGGCTCTGTATACATCTCCCTCCGCCTCCACCCAGGCTCTCTCTGGAGAATCCTGGATTCACAGGCGCAAACAATGCCCACATTTTTTTTCTCTCTCGGATCTGCGCTGAAACACAATCTCTTCTCTAAATGAACATCCCAAGTTGACTGACTCCTCTGACCGCGGTGTCCGTCCCAATAAGCCCTCGACCAGGGAAGATGAATGGGTCACTGTGTGTTCCTGGCAAGGACATTCAGCGCCGTAGCTGTCCCTTCTTTTCAGGGATAGGACCGCACGTGCTGTAGGTTCTGTTACTGTACATGTCACACGGTGCCTCGTCGTCATTATTTCTCTTCTTATCTGTCACCACCCCCGGCTGGTCAACTCGTTATCTTTCGCTTGTCGCACATAGTAGGAACTCAATGAGAGATTGTAAAACAGCAGAGAAGTGGGCAGCGCTTCCGCCGGATGCGTGGTGGTATCTGTTGACAAAACTGGATTTCTGTGTTGGACACAGACCAGAGGAGACTACAGGGAGGTGCTGACTACGTGCAACATGGCACCCACATAGGATCCTGAACGGAAGACGGAAATCGGTGGGGGAAACTGGCAAATGTTCCCAGGGCATCCAGCCTGAGACACTGAACCCTGATTATATGGTTCCAAGGCGCTTGCTTCTTCGGAAGATTTGAGGGATGTGTAATCCTCTCCTTTGAAGCATTAAAAAAAAAAAAAAAGGGGAAAGTGTCATTCTTCTTTCTAGGATCCTCACCCGCCTTCTTTGACACAGGAGGGCTTCGGTGTGGAAAGAATTCTATTTGCAGATTGTGGGTCATAACTTATTCCACTTAATTCCATCTTTAGCATCTTGTCTTTTATGCCTGAAGACTTCCTGGAGAGCAAGAGGCAATAAAAATTAAGCGCCATGCCTCTAGCCATGTCCCTTTCTTATGAGGGACCTTCTACAAATGAAGAGTGCCACCTACAAAGGAAGAATGGCAGCCTCTGGAGAAGGAGCACACAGCCAGCCGGAGGGAAATTTGGAAATCAGTTAGCGGTACTGAGAAGGCATGAGGTGGTCTGTGGAATTCTGAGGCTAGTAAGTACAGTGGTACCTCGAGATATAAGTTTAATTCGTTCCGTAACCTTGAGGCGTGGGAAACTATGAGAGGCTCGAGTCGCGGGAAACTGGTGGGTTGTGTGCAGCCGGCCGATCCGCGAGATGACTCCTATCTCAAATGTTGCTCGTATTTCAAAGCAAAAATCGCTCGCTCCACGGCTCGTATCTCAAACATCTCGTATGTTAGGGCACTCGTATCTCGAGGTACCACTGTATGTGATTCTGTTTAAATGCAAGTTTGGATAGCGTGGGAAGCCTGCCACAGAAATAATCACACCGGAAAGACAAGGGGATCTGGTTACCACATAAAGTGGGTAGGCATGATGCAAAGCGCGTTACAGCATTTTGTCCTCACGACAACACTACGGGTTGTTCCTCCTGCATTTCTCTTATTTTACAGAGGCAGACGCTGAGGATTAAAGAGGTGGAGTCACGTGCCCAAGGCGATTCCTCAACGAATGAGGGACATCGCCAAGATGTAAACATGTATTGGGGGTATTTTGACTTCAGAGCCACGTTAAAGCATCACATTGAAATATGGGAACCTTGACACGTAATCCAAGTTCCAGGGGCCATTACTGAGGAAGGCAAGAAGCCGGAGTGCAGCGGGAGAGCATGCGCTCTGTGGCTCACTAAGCAAATACATGCATCGTGAGGAAGAATCAGTATGTACCCCATTCCCCCCGCCAACCACCACTCCTGATGGTCCACATCTCCTGGGACCCCTTATGCCCAGACATTCCACTGGGGAAAATCTTCATCCCCCTGATCCTGTGGCTGATTCCCACAGAGCCTGAACCATTCCAGATCCAAAACCCTTTTTGCTTGTGAAGAGAGCTATTACAGAAAATAAATTAGATATTGATATTTGTCAGCCAACAGACTAAATAGTAGGAATACACGGATGATAAGCCTTGCTCTCTGATAGCAAACTGATGCGCTAATTAGCGTCAATAGCTTAATTGGTAATAATGGCTGAAAGCACTACACTATCTAGTTGAGATGTTATCTCTTTCATGGGGTTGGTCCTTAGGTGTTTGAACTCCCGGGAGAAACATGGGGCATACATCTTAGCACACTTGGTAGGTTAGCATGGAGTGGAGGACAGAAGAGAAGGAAAACTCTCTCATTCCACTGGCTCTGAGTGCAAGAGCATTTGGGATGCTCTCCAAAACCTCCTTGTATGTGCTGTCTCTAATGGATTGGGTGCTGAGCCAAAGAAGTCCCATGTTCATGGTAAAACACAGGTGCCCCACACAATGAACTCAGAAACATGTGTGAACACCTGGCAGAATCCTATACAACAGTGCTCCTTTAACGCTACAGGTTAGGGCAGTGGTTCTCAACCTGTGGGTCGCGACCCCTTTGGGGGTCAAACGACCCTTTCACAGGGGTCACCTAAGACCATCGGAAAATGCAGATATTTACATCACGATGCATAACAGTAGCAACATTTCATGGTTGGGGGTCACCACCCCATGAGGAACTGTATGCAAGGGTTGGGAAGGTTGAGAACCACTGATATAGAGTCACCTGCTGCTGAAGAGGGGGAATAAGGATGCACCCCTATATTCACAGAGCGTAACTCACAATAGCTAAGGTTTGGAGACAGCACAGATGAGTGGATACAAAACCTGTAGTACATTCACATAATGAACTACTACGCGGCTATAAAAGAGAAAGAACTCTGACCCTTTGCAACTCATGGATGGACGCGGAGATACAAGGCTAAGCGAAATAAGCCAGTCAGAGAAAGACAAGTATCAATGCTCTCACTCATAGGCGGAATCTGATGAGCCAAATAAACTGGTGAACTAAGTCAATCCAGAGACATAGAGGCATGGGACAGACTGTCGACCCTCAGAGGGAAGGAGGGAGGAGGTGGGTGGGTGGGAAGAGATCCACCAAAGAACTTGTATGCATATATGTATATCCCATGGACACAGACCATACAGTGGTGAAGGCCTGGATGAAGGGCAGGGGCGGGCTAGCAGAGGTCAATGGGGGAAGAAGGAGACAGATGTAATATTTTCAACAATAAAATTTTTAAAAAATAAATTTTAGCAACAGCTTATAGTTGCTACCTTATTTTCCGGCATATAAGACGACTTTTTAACCCAGGAAAATCTTCTCAAAAGTCGGGGGTCCTCTCATACTCCGGGTGTCATCTTATAGGGCGGGTATATCCCAAACTCTGTATTTTAACTCGAAAAGTTGGGGGTCGTCTTATACGGCCAGTCGTCTTATACCCTGGAAAATACGGTAAATAAGAATAGACAGCTGTTGGGTGTCACCATCCCCATGAAAACTAGGGCCGAAGCTGGTTTGGCTCAGGGGATAGAGCATCAGCCTACGGACTAAAAGGACCCAGGTTCGATTCCGGTCAAGGGCATGTACCTTGCTTGTGGGCACATCTCCAGTAGGGGGCGTGCAGGAGGCAGCTGATCGATGTCTCTCTCTCATGGATGTTTCTAGCTCCCTATCCCTCTCCCTACTTCTCTGTAAAAAATCAATAAAATATATTAAAAACAAAACAAAACTACATTTTGCTACCTAATGGGTCATCCCTGTCCAAGGCTAGCTCGAGTTTAGAAGTCACACTGCTGATTTGAATTAAACAAACACGTCTAATTCTCCCAGCATGCTTTTGGTATCTCATTAGGAGGGAAACAGCACGTGGTATAAAATCGGTAGGTGGCCCAGCCCAAGCTGGAGTGACTGGGAAGGTATATATCCTTACCTCCACTTTCCCTAAAAAGCAACACTTGGAGAGGACAAAGAGGGGGAACCACGCCACCCCCTTCACGCCAGCTCCCCGCACATTCACGCGCATCGCCGCCCTGCACCGAAGGGGAGTATTTTCAGGCCCGAGTGATGATTTAAATGAAGCGCACCACACCAATATTGTGCGGTGCCATCTGTTATTTTCTATTTCACAAAATTTGGCCAGTTCTGAAATATTATAATTATATCTCCTCCATTACGTATGCAACGCAGACATTTTTCTGAAACATAAATACAGTATGTGGGAAATGTGACTGTATTTATAGCTCCTGGCTGGTGGGAAGCAAAAGGGCAGCTGGCACCCATTGACAGCCCCCGAGGAGGCAGCCTGCCCGGTCGGAAGCTTTCCTCGCCACACCACACCCCAACCTCGAAGGGGACCCCTCGATTCACAGAGGCTCATCATGTCCGACTCCACTGCCAAAGAAGGTCATAGCTGCTGTGTTGCCAGCAGCCCAAGATCAAGTGTGGCTTCCTGTCTTGGGCGGTAGCTGCCAGACATGGATATATATATCCTACTTCCTGGTACCCAGAGTCAGAGACGGGATGGGCACGGAAGGGGCACAGTCCTGAGGCAGCTCCTCCATGCCAGGTGCTCCTTCTAGCTGTGTGATGGAGAGAGCATGGCGGTAGGAGAAAGACTGAGTCTTCAGAGTGAAAGGCTAGAGGTTAGGTGGACCTGCTATTGGAAAGAGGCCTTTTTTTTTTTATTAATTTCTATTGATTTCAGAGAGGAAGGGAGAGGGAGAAAGAAAGAAACATCAATGATGAGAGAGACTCATTGATCGGCTGCCTCCTGCACACCCCACACACTAGGTCCTGAGCCTGAAACCTAGCATGTGCCCTAACCAGGAATCGAACCCTGACCTCCTGTTTCATAGGTCAACACTCAACCACTGAGCCACGTCGGCTGAGCTGAAGAGGCCCCTTAGTTGCTACTTGCTTCTGCAAAGAAATCCAGAGCTCATGCCTCATGTGGATTAGATGTCAGGGGTGTGGGAAAATGGTCAGACTTAGCCCAATCTCCCGTGTGTGTGCCTGTAACTTTTTTCATTTTCAGAAGGAAAAAAAAAAAAGTGGTCTAATTGTTTTTCTTCAAAATACAGTGGTACCTCGAGATACGAGTTTAATTCGTTCCGTAACCTTGAGGCGTGGGAAACTATGAGATGCTCGAGTCGCAGTAAACTGGTGGGTTGTGTGCAGCCGGCCAATCCGCGCGATTACTCCTATCTCAAATGTTGCTCATATTTCAAAGCAAAAATCGCTCGCTCGACGGCTCGTATCTCAAAAATCTCCTATGTTAGGGCACTCGTATCTCGAGGTACCACTGTACTGCTAAGTGCTTTGCAATGACAAAGAGAAGAGAGCAAATGGCAAGCATTGGACTTTCTGTATCTCCCAAACAAAAGCTTTTTTCCGTGAAGAGAGCTATTGGGTAACTCCAGGAATTCCTGCCCTGGTCTTCACAACCATCTTTCGCTCATACAAACCTTCCTCTTCCTCTTCCTAAGAGCCATCCCTCTGGATAATCCGGCCCAAGAAGAGTTTCATTGGCACTGCATCTCTCTTTTGTTTTTTTAATTTTGTAGGTGGTTGCTAGCATTTCAAAATGAAAGATTTCACATAAAACCGGTTTCTCTTAAAAAATAGAAGAGCTGGCATCATCGGCTGTGTATTTCTGCCCGGCAACAATCTGCCTGCTTTGAGTAGCAGCTGCCCCGGTTGGAAAAGAAGCAAACCTCAGTTTACCGCAGCCCCTCCCCTCTTCAAAGCCCCTCCACTCATTCATGTCCCCCTCTGACCTCTGCAGGCACCTGTGCTTGTGACTCCTGGAGAAAGACAGACTAAGAGATGGAGGTAACGTCTTCAAAGTCTTGCTGTCGGGTTGGTGAAGCATTAAAATGTATCTGCAAACTCTAACAGGAAATTAAAGCGAAATTTACAAGCGTTTCGGATTTTTTTTAAGCCTTCTAAATGTGCAAAGATAAATCTCTACCATAGCTTTTCCTTGACATATTTTAGTCATCTGTTTCCTTTTATCCTTCTTGAGCAACATACGGTGAGCGATTTTAGGGCGGGAGTCAATTTAATTGTCCTCTGCACACGGGGCCAATGACATTGTGTAGGGCTCGTAGCAAAACACGATCCATGGAGGAAAGGCGAGAAGTAAAGACTGAGGAGCATCGGGCACTCTGAGCTAAACTGAGTCTGCCTGAGTTTTCCTTCTCAGTCAAAAATCTAAGTCTAGCCGAAACCGGTTTGGCTCAGTGGATAGAGCGTTGGCCTGAAGGGTCCCAGGTTCGATTCCGGTCAAGGCCATGTACCTTGGTTGCGGGCACATCCCCAGTAGGGGGTGTGCAGGAGGCAGCTGATCGATGTTTCTCTCTCATCGATGTTTCTCACTCCCTATCCCTCTTCCTTCCTCTCTGTAAAAAATCAATAAAGTAGTATATATTTTTAAAAATCCAAGTCTAAGAGCCACCTGATTCTGTAAGGTCCCAAATTCATGGAGCACCTGCCCCAGGCAGACCAGAAAAGAGAGCAGGCTGCCTGCCCCCCAGGTTCCCCAAGCGTAACTAGGAAAGGGAATTGGGTGCCCACCAGGAACACCAAAGCCTGGACCTTGGCAGTTGGGCAGCTGCCTTCCGGCCCACGCCGGACAGTAGGCACCAGCAAACCCTACCCAGCATGCTCTACTGTGGCTCCCATGACAGGAGAGAGATTTCAGGAAAACACCTCTGACCCCAGGAGGACAGAGAGCATCATGGGGAGTGATGTCGGCGATGCTGGATGAGAGCACCTTAGGGACAAAGGAACCTCAGAGACACAACACGGGAAGGGAAGGTCCTGACAAAGCTGCATCCTCCCGTGAAACTCTGTCAGAACCCAACACAAAGTGAGAGAACCAACTGAGAACCAAAATTCCTCGAGTCTTAAAGCTCACCTGTCTCAGACATCGCCATGGGACAAAAATTTACCAAATTAAATCTATTTAAAACAGAAACATGCCCAGCTGCTTGTGGTTCTGAGGTTAAGCGTTGACCCAGGAAGCAAGAGGTCATGGGTTTGATTCCAGACCAGAGCATATGCCTGAGTTGCAGGCTTGATCCCTAATGGGGGACATGCAGAAGGCAGCAGGTTGATGATTCTCTCTCATCATTGATGTTTTTTTCTCTCTCTCCCTCTCCCATCCTCTCTGGAAAAAAAAAAAACACAAAATTATATATAAAAGCCAAGCAACTAGATTGATGGAGGAACTAGAACAATTGCAATGACTGGTCACTATGATGTGCACTATGGTGGCCAACTGATCAGCCCTCCAAACTTCCCATGGCCCCTCTCCCTGGCTGGCCCAGCCCCCAATCCATACCCCCTACCCTGATTGGGGGCGGGGCTGGCCAGCCAACCACCTGTGGCTCTTCCCCCTAGCTGGCCTCAGCCCCTCACCAGAGTGGCCCAGTCCAATCGGCCCCCATCGGGGCGGGGCGGCCAGATCCCACCTATGTACAAATTCATGCACCAAGCCGCTAGTGTACATATAAAAATAAATAAAACACAAACTGTAACTGAGCACATCGATCCTTTACAGCTTAGTGAACTCTACATTAAGAAACCTCCGGTCTCCTAGAATATGTTTCCCCCTAATTATTTTCAACAAATGGTACAACTTGGTGATACTGTTGACCTGATTCTCTCTGCACATGAGGGGCCTGGTGCGAATGTCACAGTCAACAACCGTCTGCTTCCTCTCTGTATGGCCTAGTCCTTCCCTGTCCACATGTCACCAGCTTCTACTGGTCAGAGATGCATCTCGATTCTCTCACTGCATCAGATTAGAGAGCTTCCAGTGCAGACGGGGAGCCATGCTTCCACGCACTGGCACACACGTCGTGCCTAACCAGCTGTGTAGCCTGGCACGATGCATCTCATCTATGCACCAGCCAGCACCACACTAGGCTTATAACACATCCCTGATGTATCTGGTTTCATCATTCGGGGGCTAAATAAAATAATAATACAGTGGTACCTCGAGATATGAGTGCTCTAACATACGAGATTTTTGAGATACGAGCAGTCGAGTGAGCGATTTTTGCTTTGAAATACAAGCAACAGTTGAGATAGGAGTAATCTCGCAGATCGGCCGGCTGCACACAACCCACCAATTTACCACGACTTGAGCATCTCATAGTTTCCCACGCCTCAAGGTTACGGAACAAATTAAACTCGTATCTCAAGGTACCACTGTAATCATGTTTCATCATTCTGAAGCTAAATAAATAATTATCATGTCTTCTCTGACTTGGTCACATCTAGTTCATACTTGCACAAACCTTGGGCTTCCTAACATGTGTGATGGAAAAGCATATGGGGTAATCCTGCACACACATCAGGTGAAAATTAAGGTACTAAAAAATAAAATACAGTGTTTTATGTAATTGCACAGTGTTGGGGCCCTGGCCAGAGTATTTTATTATTTTATTTTTAATACTAGAGGCCCAATGCACAAAATTTGTGCAAAGGGCTGGGCTCCTGTGGCCCTTGGCTCCCCCCCACTGTGGCAGCTACCTGTGCTTCGGCCCTCACAGCCGAAGGACATTGGGAAGGACGTCTAGTCTAATTAGCATATTATGCTTTTATTACACAGGATGTCTGTGTGTTGTTGTTTTTTATTTCAGAGAGAGGAAAAGAGAGAGAGAAACATCAATGATGAGAATGAATCATCAATGGGCTGCCTTCTGCACGCCCCCCACTGGGGGTCAAGTCCACAACCCAGGCATGTGCCCTGACTGGGACTCCATGCTCAACCTCTGAGATACACCAGCTGGGCAAATGATTATTATATTTATTTATTAATTTATTTATTTTTAAATATATTTTTATTGATTTCAGAGCAGAAGGGAGAGGGAGAGAGAGCTAGAAACATCAGTGATGAGAGAGAATCATTGATCAGCTGCCTCTGTACGCCCCCTACTGAGGATCGAGCCACAACCCGGGCATGTGCCCTTGACCAGAATCCAACCCAGGACCCTTCAGCCCACAGGCCGATGCTCTATCCACTGAGCCAACCCGGCTAGGGCCTGATTATTATTTTTAGAAGCATACTTCCCCCAAATATCCTTATCCGTTGAGGTACAGCTATACACATTTGAAAGCAATGTTGTTGTTTTTTAATTGAGACAAAAACGAACCAGTAAAATGCTACAACGCCCCTCCTGCCCTCCTCCCATACTTTTGCCCATCTACCTTCTCTGTTTGCTTCCACTGTGCTATCCGACCTGTGCGCATTGCACAGCGTGTCCGCTTGGGACTCCTAGGAACTGGGATGAGGGAGAAGGAAAGCTGACGGTCCCGCTGGGAGACCTGGTGTGGCTCCGTGGTAGTATCTCGCGTGGTAGCATCAGCCCACGCTCCGGAGTGGCCCTGGCAGTTCCTGCCAGTATGCATATCCTTTTGAGACGAAAACTGCTATTTATTTGGGTGGCCTTGTAGTAACACTACTCGGCACCAGCAGGTAGCATCCTCCACAACTACGCCTGAGTCATCCTTTTCTTTTAAAAGGCACTTTAAAAAAAACATGTCTTTTCTAATTCAGATGTCCCATTAGCTTACACCGCTGCTGACCAGAGTTGGTAGATATTTAGAGAGTTTTGTGTTTTATGTAAAAATACTTGGAAAACATCAAGAATGGAAATGTCATCTTTTCACAGAGGCGCCGATAATAAGGTGGTAGCTTTCCTTTGCGTCGGAATCTGCACCGGGCCAGTGAACTCTCTGGCTTCCCTCGAATCACGGGGAGTGGAATCCTGCCATCCTCCCTCCCAACGTTATTTCAGAAGCGACAGCACCGGGGCCGCAAGGGAGACCCCTGGGCCCGGCAAGGGAGGGAGAATGGCCTCTTGGAGTTAAAGATGTAATTTCCTGCTGGAAAAATAACGCCATATTTTCATTTTTTTTCCCTGAGATAAATAATGTCTATGTAAGTGCAGAAATTACTTTCGGAAAGATAGATGGTGGGCCTTGAGACGCGCAAACCCAAAACATAATCTGATGGACTCCTGTTTGCTTCATAACCGAGGGAGAAAAATAGCGAAGGAAACCTTGACTCCAAAATGCTGCTACGTTCTTCGCGAAGCATCCGGAATGTAATCAAACTTCCCAGGAAGAAGAAATAAAATTAAACTAGTCGAGGACCGTGGGAAGTCTCTTTGGTTCTTCTCTTTCTAAGTTTGCCTTGGAACAGTTTGCCATCTGGGTTAAATTCCCTAAAATCTTATTTTCATAAATCTCTGCTACAAAAAAAAAGGAAGAAAGAAAGAGGGAAAAAAAGGAAAGACAGACTTAGTGGTGTTTCATTCATTCTTTTTTTTTTATTATTGATTTTTTACTGAGAGGGAGATAGAAAGTCAGAAACATCGATGAGAGAGAGACATTGATCAGCCGCCTCCTGCACGCCCCACAGTGGAGATGTGCCCGAAAGCAAAGTACATGCCCCCGACGGGAATCGAACCCAGGACCTTTCAGTCCGCAAGCCGACGCTCTGTCCACTGAGCCAAACGGGTTTCGGCTCATTCATTCTTTAGTTTTACTTCAAAGGCAGTCCAGAATGGAACCCAAACGGATGTCCCTAACTTATTTCTACTATGACCAGCACAAACTCAGCAACACCAGCCAGGCCCTACCAGCCTGGCCCTGCGTTCACAATGTGACTAGAAAGCAATTCCTGGCTCTTCGATGCTTTATTTCCACACAAAACCCTAGTTCCACCTCCTCTGTGGTGTCTTCTCTGATTGCCTCTGTCACCTGCTTTCAATGCCTTCTAGCTCCTCTGAAAATACCATTTGTACTCATCATTTGCTACTATATATATGTGTGTATATATATATATATATATATATATATATATATATATATATATATATATCATACACACACACACACACATACACACACCACACACACATACATACACACACACACACACACACACATATATACCAGGATTTTTTTCAATAAGACCACAAGAACCTCAAGGGCAAGGTTAATCTTGCTTCTCTTTTCATTCCCAAGAAATAGTATGTTTTCTCTTTTCTTGTAAAAAAAAACAAAATGCCCAAGTGTTTGTTTAGAGGAACATCAGCAGCACAAAAATACCTCACCAAAGCCCTGGAGTCGTCTCCTTGTAGAGAACAGATAATTCCCTCGCGTGTCCCTAAGTCTCTTCTCAGCTACTCTCGTCCAGAAGCCTGGCTTTCCTTTCCGTCCCCGGAGAGGGGATGCGGGCTGGAGATGCTTCCAAACAAACGAACCCGTGGTTCTCCTGCCGATGCCACTCCAGGGAGACCGGGCCATGCCAAACGCAGCCTTCCCTTTCAGTGCTCTTGGCCGGAGTCACACAGGTAGTGGCGGAGGCCCAGTGGAGAAGCGACCAATTCAAGCAAAGGTCCAGCTCTCTGAGGGGGAACCTGGCAAACTGGAGTTGCCACGGTAACTGGGCTCCCGGCTTCAACATGGCCTACTTGTGTTTTGTAGTGAGGGGGTTATGTTGGGAGAGTTTGCCCCATTCCTTTTAACCTCCACGTGTGTGTGTGTTGTGGAGAGAATGTCTGCCGGGGGAATTAAGAAAACACACTGCAGCCGAAACCGGTTTGGCTCAGTGGATGGAGTCTCAGCCTGTGGACTGAAAGGTTCCAGGTTCGATTCCAGTCAAGGGCATGTACCTTGCTTGCAGGCACATCTCCAGTGTGGGGCGTGCAGGAGGCGGCTGATTGATGTTTCTCTCTCATCGATGTTTCTAGCTCTCTGTCCCTCTCCCTTCCTCTCTGTAAAAAATCAATAAAATATATTTTTAACAAAGAAAAGAAAACACACTGTTTATAAGCAACTAGAAACCATGGGAATTTAAATGTCTCTGAGACTAAATAATAATAATAATAATAAATAACATAGAGGCCTTTGAATCTAAGTAACAGGATATTAGAACTGTGGGTTGTATGCCATAATTACCACGTCCCATTTCTCTAAAGCATCAACACTCTTACATTTCTTAAATCTGGTGAGTTTTTTTTAAAGAAACAGAGCTTAAAACCTGTTCGGAAGGGCCATTTGCCACGTAGATCATCCCCAGCTCACTCAGCCCATCCTGGCAATATCCTCAATCATTCCACATATCAGCGGGGCCAAACTACGGTTATAATTCTTGCCGGCAGGAAAACAGAGAACGCTCAAGGAAACCTGGGGACCAGGGAACATTGTGGAAGGTTAAGTGCTGGCTCCGACCCCATCGCTCTCCAGTCGGGAGCTGGAGCTCGGAACGGCTGGGCCAGGCTCTCCGAGAGAAAGATGAACGGCGAAGCTGGGGGTTCGGATGAGCCCTGCCTGTTATTGTTTTGTTCTGAGTTTCGGTGCCGGCGGGGTGGTTTTGGCAGATTTAAAGTCTTAATAAAAATGGAGTGCCCCAACTTCGCCAATTACAGGAAGACGGCTGCTTATCTCTCCCGTTAGCTGCTAACACGCCTTAAGGGTTTGGGTTAGAAGACACACGCACAGGGAAAGAGAGAGAGAAGAGTTATTAAATTTTGAACCTGCCAAGGAGAAAAATTAGAGATAAACAGATGAGAAACAGAACGTCTTAAATCTCAGCTAAGAGATCGACTGATGAGGTCATCACTAAACTTGAGCTACATTTAAAAAAACTCAATGCAGCAGAGACCAGTTTGGCTCAGTGGATAGTGTCGGCCTGCGGACTGAAAGGTCCCAGGTTCGATTCCGGTTGGGAGCATGTACCTTGCTTGCGGGCACATCTCCACTGTGGGGCGTGCAGGAGGCGGCTGGTTGATGTTGCTCTCACATCAATGTTTCTGACTTTCTATCTCCCTTCCTCTCTGTAAAAAAAATCAATAAAATATATATATATAAAAAAAACTCAATGCAGAGATACACCTATAGGACACATCATATATTGCATGTTACACATTTATAAATTACTGTATTTTCCGGCGTATAAGACGGCTTTTTAACCCAGGAAAATCTTCTCAAAAGTGGGGGGTCGTCTTATACGCCGGGTGTCATCTTATAAGGTGAGTATATCCCAAACTCTATATTTTAACTGGAAAAATTGGGGGTCGTCTTATACGCTGGAAAATATGGTATATATATATATATATTATATATAAAAGATGTTATAAATTACAAATATATGTATGTATGCAAGTGATTTTTGCATACAACTGCCAGTAAGCTATGCAAAGAGAGACTTCAAAACATGCTTTCTTTCTGGCACACAGCTGCACCTGTGTGGCATGCATCATTCCCAGAGGACATGCTAATAACCTATCAGGTTTATGGGCTAAACCGAGCCCAAGAGGTAATCCACTCAGGCGCGCAATGATAAACATGTCGAGAGAGCAGAAGCGTTTCTGTCCTTAAAGGAGAAATGGTGATGCGATGGGAAAGAGTGCTCCGTGATGGGTGAACCGTATGCTCTTACCCCATCTTCCATCACAAACTGTCATAATGTGCGTTCCTGTGTATTGGTCAGGAGAGAGCTGGTAATAAGGGAAATCAAAGTTATGACTTGGCGAATGGAACGCTAGAGGTCAAAATAAGTCCTTCAAGGATCTTCAGGTCAGTTTTCCTCTTCCCAGGTAAAATATCTCCTAATCCACCATCATTCGTCATTACCCACTTTATCAACATGCTCTGTCCTGTGTGTGATGAAAGTTAAAGCTTTTCTTTTCAGATTTTGATCTACAGATACATTGCGACATCTCAGAGGCATGTTGAAGTCAGGGTACTTTTCCTGATGTTTTTCTGAAATCCACAGTTGCTTTCAAACGATTGACTTTCTATTGTTTTCTCTTTTGCTATAAAGAGGCCATTTTTACTGACACTGTATTTAAATCTGTCTCAGTGATTTCATTTTTAAACTATTCATCACTTTGTGGTACAGTTGAATATCAGGTAGTATGATACTTCCACTTTTTTTTCAAGGTTGGTGTGCCTGCCTATTTGGGATCTTTTATGATTCCATATAAAATTTTGGATTATTGGTTCTAATTCTGTGAAGAAACACCATTGGTGTTTTGTTAGGAATTGCGTTGAATCTGTAGATTACTTTGGGTAGTGTGGACACTTTCACAATGTTGATTCTTCCTATCTCTGAGAAAGGTGTATGCTTCCATTTAGCTGTACCTTCCATTTCTTTTTTCAGTGTCTTATAATTTAGCTCTTTGCTTACATTTATTCTGAGGTATTCTTTTTTATGAAATTGTAGATCATTTTCTTAGTATCATTTTCTGATAGTTCATTATTAATGTATACAAATTCAGTTTATTTCTGAATATTAGTTTTGTATCCTGCTACTTTATTGAATTCATTTTTTAGTTCTAATCGTTTTTTAATGCAGTCTTTAGGGTTTTTCTAACGTCATCTATAACATAAGACAGTTTACTTTTTTTTTTCTTTTCAATTTGGATATCTGTTACTTCTTTTTTTAAATATATTTTATTGATTTTTTTACAGAGAGGAAAGGAGAGGTATAGAGAGCTCGAAACATTGATGAGAGACACGGATCAGCTGCCTCCTGCACGCCCCCCACAACCAAGGTACATGCCCTTGACCAGAATAAAACCTGGGACCTTTCAGTCCACAGGCTGACGCTCTATCCACTGAGTCAAACCGGTTTTGGCTGCTGCTTCTTTTTGTAATTACTAGCTGCAGCTAGTACTCTGAGTACTATGTTGAATAAGTGTGGTGAAAGCAGACATACATCCCTCTCTTCCTGATATTCAGAGAAATGCTTCTAGTTTTTCCCTGTTAAGTAAGATATTCGTATCATAAAAGGACTTCATTACATTCAAGTATGTACCTCTATTCACACTTCGCTGAGAGTTTTTATCAGAAATGGGGACTGAATTTTGTCAAAAAAATCTTTTTGCATCTATTGATTATATTATTTTTATCCTTCATTTTATGTGCTGTATCTCATTAATGTGTTTGTTGATATTGTAACAACTTTGCATCCCAGGACTAAATCCCATTTGATCATGGTATATGATCTTTTTAATGCATTGTTGAATTTGGTTTGCTAATATTTTGTTGAGGATTTTTGCATCTATGTTAATCTGGAATATTGGTCTAAAATTTTTTTTATTGGGATAATGCTGGCTTCATAAAATGAGCTTGGGGTCTTCTCTTTTGTTGAATATTTTGGAACAGTTTGAGAAAGGATATGTTAGTTCTTCTTTAAAAGTTGGGTAAAATTTATCCGTGAAGCCATCTGGTCCAGGACTTATTTTTATTGGAAGTTTTTTGATAACAGCTTCAATTTCTTTTGTTGCAATTTGTCTATTTAGATGTTCTATTTCTCGATGACTCCGTTTTGTGAGATGGTATGTTTCTAGGAACTTATTCATTTCTTCCAAATTTTCCAATTTGTTGGCATATAGCTGTCCGTAAGATTTTCTTACAACCCTAAATTGATACTTCTCTTTCATTTCTACTTTTATTTTTTGGGTCTTCTTCTTTTCTCTTGATGAGTCTGATTAAAGGTTTGTCCATCTTGATTTGGGGGTGTTGTGGTTTTATTTTCATTTGTCTCAAATATCTTTTGATTTCTATTTTGATTTTAATTTTAACAATAACCCATGATAGTCACCTAACCTTTCTGAATGTCACAGCCCTAGCACATAAAATGGCCATAAGATATATTTTAATAAATTGTTGTGACAATTAAATGTGAAGGCCTGATACATTAAATATTCAGTCTCTGATAGCTATTATGGTGCACATGTTATCTGAATTCAAATTAGTCTATATCAGCAGACAAAGGGTTCCCTCCTCCCCATTCAAAGCTACCAATATGGGAAATTATAGACGAGCGTAACAAAATGTTTTTAAATTATGTAAAAATATAATTTTTAAAATTATTTAAGAATATAATTTTTAAAACATGAAGTAACACACACGCTCACAAAAATCCTGCATATTAATATGCTGCATATTTATAGCAATATAAATATGTATGTACATATCTATGTATATATGTATAATTGAGTATCTAGGCATTTTATGTCTTTGCTGAAGGTAGTCCATGTGTCTAAAAGCTGCATGATGCCTCCACACTAACCAGTGATCAACCTTTGATTGGTAAACTCCTACTCATCCTACCAAAGTCACGTGTCACCTTCTCCAGAAATTCTCCCCCCATCTCCACTCTCTAGGAATTCCTATTCCTGTCTCTGTTGCTGAATTTGACACCTTCTTTTTAAATATGTTTTTATTGATTTCAGAGAGGAAAGGAGAAAGAGAAATAGAAACACCAATGATGAGAGAGAATCACTGATTGGCTGCCTCCTGCACTCCCCATACTGGGGATCAAGCCCACAACCCGGGTATGTGCCCTTGGCCGGAATCGAACCTGGGACCCTTCAGTCCGCAGGCTGGCATTATATCCACTGAGCCAACGTGTCTTGGGCTTACCACCTTCTTCTATAAGCACCTGCGTATCCTTCTTTCACATTAGATTCCAAGGTCCTTCAAGACAGGGACAGTGCCTGGCTCTGCCTTGCTTTCTCCCTCCATGTGCCCTCCCAAACACATGCCAGCCAGGGCCTTGCACATAGTAGGAACTTCATGTAGATGCTTAATAGCCTAAGCTATCCTCCCCTCTGCCCATTCTTGCTTATTGATGTGTCCCATCTACATCATTCAAGTATAAACATGTCAGTCCCATGCAGACAGCAGAACACAGATGATTTCTCTGATTGGGGATCCTCCTGGGGACCAGGACTGAGAACATAAAGCACATAGATGAGGCCAAGAGGAGGTACCTGGAGGCCATTAGCAATGGATAAACTGTCGCCACCACAATCTATCAGAGGCTTTCCTCCTGACGTAGAATTGATCAAACCTTGGGAGCAGAGGATGGGGCATAGAGCATGCTCCCACTACGATTTGCTTTACTGTTTGATCTCTCTCAGTCAGCATCACTGTTTCACATCATGACTTCAGGAACCAACACAAATCCAGGTTTCACCAAGAAAGGCGAATGGACCGCTGCAGAGTAATCATGATGGCTGGCCTATTTTATTTTAAGTATATTTTGATTAATTACAGAGAGGAAGAGAGAGGGAGAGAGAGATGGAAATGTCAATGATGAGAGAGAATCATTCATCAGTTGCCTCCTGCATGCCCTCTGCTGGGGATTGAGCCCACGATCTGGAATTGAACTGGGGAGAAAACCGGTGACCTTCTGGTTCCTGGGTCCATGCTCAACCGCTAAGCCATATCCCACTCAGCATGGCTGACCTATTTTAAATGAAGTTCTAATTGAAGTCAGGAGCACAAAATCAGCCTGAGTTTACCAATCTATGTCTGGTACTAGAGTATAATTGAAAAGGATATAGATTGGTAATGAGAAGAGGTAAATTATTAAAATGAGAGCTGGCTAAGGTGATAAGAGCTCTGAATGCAAGAGTTCTTAAGCCAGAGTCCGGGACACAGGATATTTGAGTCCAAGTCAGGTCAGCAAACTCATGTCAGAAGCATCAAAGTGAGCTGAGAGCTGTGTAAGATTAAGGATCACATCTCACGTATCCTTGGACCTATTCTTAGCACTTTGCCTTAGATACGAGGTGGAGGGGCATAAAACAAACAAACCAAAAAATGAAAACATTTTGAGTAATTAATCTCTCAAGTTTTAATAATGAAGCCATTTAGGCCCGAAGCACTGAGAGCCATCTGGTTTCATTCACACTGAACAATAGCAGAGTGCTACTTCTGGATCATTCCTGATGTGCTATGACAAACTCCTCAATCTCAGTGTAGTCTGTTTCTCACTCACGTGCCGTAGTAAGTACGTGCTCCTGGTCAGTTTGAGGGGTTCCAGACTTATTGCCTCGGGGGCATTTGTTTTCCCAATTCATGATCCCCAAGCCACCAGTTTCATCTGCATCAAACCAGATGGGAAAGAAGCACGGAGGAGTGAGTATGGAATTATTTTTAATAGATTGCCCTGAAAGTGGCATAAATTACTTTTATTAATATTCTATGGACCAGAATGGGGTTACTGACCCTCACTGCAAGGGAGGCGAGGAAGTAGAGTGGCACCTAGGAAGAGACCAGGGGTCTGCTAATTAGTTAGCAGATTCTCACATTCTCCTTTATTGATTGATGGGTTGATTGCTCACCCAAGGATATATTTTCACTGATGTTTTAGAGCAGTGGTTCTTAACCTTCCTAACACCACGACTCTTCAATACAGTTCCTCACATTCTGGTGACCCCCAACCATAAAATTATTTTCGTTGCTACTTCATAACTGTCATGTTGCTACTGTTAACGAATCGTAATGTAAATATCTGTGTTTTCCCATGGTCTTGGGCGACCCACAGGTTGAGAACCACTAGCAGGGCCACCTAAGACCATCGGAAAACAGATATTTACATTATGATTCATAACAGTAGCAAAATTACAGTTATGAAGTAGCAACGAAAATAATTTTATGGTTGGGGGTCACCACAACGTGAGGAACTATATTAAAGGGTCGCGGCATTAGGAAGGTTGAGAACCACTGTTTTAGAGAGAGGAATGGAGAGAAAGAGAAAGACAGAGAGAAAGAGAGACATCAATTGGATGCCTCTTGCATGAACCTGGAGCAGGGATGGAACCTGCCACCTTTTGGTGTAGCGGACTACGTTCCAACCAACTGAGGTACCATCTCCTTTTGTGGCTCTTCTTCCTCGGAAGGATAAGGGGATGGGAAGAGAACTCTCAACCTGAGATCATTACGCCCGAACCGAATTCACCCCTTCCAGCTTATTCTCCCACCTTGGAAGGACCCCTCGGGAATGTGACCGTTTTCCAGTCGAGCAAGCTACGCAGCCAGAATCAGAAACGCCCCTTTACCCGTCTTAATATGCAAGCAACAAAAAGTTGCCCATGTTTCTATTCATTCCTTCATTCACGAAACATTAAATATTTATTCAGCGTCGACTCTCTGGAAAGCACTGTGCTGACTAAACAGGGAAGCCGAGAGACGGTTCCAGGAAGAAGGCTGCTGTATCAGGTGAGCTGGCTGGAAGCTGGATAATCAAGTCTCAGCTCAGAGTCAAGCCGGGTTCTGGCCCACTTAGACGCTAACCAAAGGGAAAGGGCTTCTTCCCCTGAACGGGGGCGCCCCTGTGTCTATGACCCGCCCCCCACTTCTGTCCCATGGATCCCTACTCCTATACAGACCCCGGTCCCCACCCCTAGCCCTTCCCGACAGTATTCCCTGCCTATTCTTTCTGCTTAATTGCATCCTGATGGTTTGCATACTCTGCATTTTGTTGTGTGCAAAGTTACCACCTCTCAAGATGACAGAAATGCAAAACTCCATGTTATAATATGCACAAAAAGATGCTAAAGACATTTTTTTACTATAAAAGATGCTGATAGTAGTCTCTCCCTCTAAGAAAGTAGGGTACAACTAGTGGGGGGTGGTGGAACAGCAAGGAGAATGCTCCACTCCTGGCCTTGGTGCCCCTCCTTTCTTTCCTAGCCCAGACCAAGGTGGCCAGTCTCGCCGCCCTGCACCTCCTACAGAAACTACCAGATCGATGGCTCTTCCAAGGGCTGCCGCCTTCATGCCACTGGACCTCCCCCCTCCCTTCTTGGGGGTCTCCAGGTTCAGAGGCTCCATGATCATTCATATGAAAGGCGAGCTGATAGGAAACAGGCCTTAGAACAGCGGTTCTCAACCTGTGGGTCGACCCACTAGCAGGGTCGCCTAAGACCATCGGAAAACACAGATATTTATATTATGATTCATAACAGTAGCAAAATGACAGTTATGAAGTAGCAACGAAGATAATTTTATGGTTGGGGGGTCACCACCACATGAGGAACTGTATTAAAGAGGGTCATGGCATTAGAAAGGTTGAGAAGCACTGCCTTAGAAGGAACCAAGCTTATCCATTGCAGTGTCTGTCACTGGCTCCCGGGCATGGAAGAAAGTAGGTGGCATAACGGTACAGAAGAAGCAGAAAGAGGCCCGGGGTAAGGGTCGGTTCCTCCTGTATGTGTTTGTTGTTTAGGGACCTACTCACCCTGGTGTCTCGGTTTGGAGGGATACATGTATATAAACAATGTCCTGGAGAATTAAAAAAAAAATGAAGAAATAAAGATCAGTCCTGGTCTGAACCCACATTCTGGACAGTCCAGGTCTGGGATGTTCCATCAGGCCAAAGAACTCGGGTGCCTGCAGGCAGCTTAAAGATATTCAAAAGAGACACAGAGATCTGACTGTGTCCACAGGCCTGAAAGAGGGTAAAAACCCAAGGATGCTGGGCAGAGAGAGAGGCTTCCAGAATCAAAAGGAGAGAGAGAGACAGGATAGCAGGGAGGGGCATGCAGCCGAGGTGAGGAAGTGATGATTAGGAGCTAAAAGGAGAGCCTCCCTGAGAGAGGGGGGAGCAGACAGCCAGGTGCTTGCACAGAACAGCTGGGCACCTGCACAGAGGTGGGGCAGGCCGGGAAAGTCCCTCCCTGCTCCAGAAATCCACCTGCCCCCACTCCCGCCTTCAACCTCCCCCAGACACCATCTCACGAGATCTCCTTTTGGAATGTGGAAAGAAGCAGCGATTGTAATCTCTCCTTTTCTTTTCCATCTACAGAGACTGAATACAATAAAGTATTTTTGTGGTTCCTGCTAAGAACCTTACTCACTTAGTGAGTATTAACTAAAAACCTACTAGTGATTTTTTAAAAGCTATTTAAATAGGTGCTCATATTCCTTTATGATTGTAGGTTATAAAACGGCTCTGCCACCTTCTCTGCCTCTTCGGCTCCTCTTCCCCTCTCCTCCATTGCCAGGTCTCACACGTGCGGGACCCGAGCATCCGGCCACAGTCAGCAGCGGTGAGTGGCCACGTGGTCAGAATGGATCTGGAGGCGGCAGGAAAGCACAGCCTGTCTCTCAGTGCTGGGTGCCTGCAAACACACCGCACGTTCCTTTGGGGAGAAGGCGCTAGATGGGGGCACTCACACGGAGCCCCGGGAACTCTGAGACTAGAGGATGAGTTTCTTGGTGAGGAGGGGGGCCTGTATCCTTGTAAGAGCTTCCTGCGCATGAGCCATCTCCCACCAAGAAAGGGATTCCTTCCTGACGTGTGCATCATGCCATGCTGGGTACCAAAAGGAAATTTAAGACAGTCTCTCCCCGAGAGCATCCAACAATAGAGCTTGATGGCGCCACTGAATAACCATTCAAGGCAACATGGACGAAGGGCCACACGAGTGGTCCAGAGAATACGTGCTGGGAGATAACGAAGAGGGGAGGATGAGCAGAACTATCGCGATAGAGAAGCCTTGGCGAGGCGGTGGTAAGACAGCCGGACAGAGAAGGACAGCGGCACGGAGGAAGAAGGGGAGAGGGGAAGGAACTCAGGCAGAGGAGGCCACGCGAGCTAAGTGACCGAACCGGGGAGAGTGGGTTCCCAAGGCAGAGAGCCAGCCTCCGCTGATGGGGGGACAGAGGTATTGCTTCGGAAAGGCAGAAAGAGAGACAAGTGATGACACCAGGTGATGGGGGAGGAGGGATGGGGACTAAAGAGAATGTCCCAGTGTAAATGGGGGATCACGAAAGACGTGTGGAGTTTGAGGACGGAAATGTGGGATCCACTCCGGTGGTGTAG
The DNA here is from genome assembly GCA_004026805.1 of Lasiurus borealis. Taxonomy (NCBI): domain Eukaryota; kingdom Metazoa; phylum Chordata; class Mammalia; order Chiroptera; family Vespertilionidae; genus Lasiurus; species Lasiurus borealis. Next base: position 26,004 of record PVJN01013172.1, on the reverse strand, counting down.
GTCTGGTGATCAGGTAGGACAGTGGCTGGTAGAACAGTGAGTATGTGTGTAAGCTGTTTTCTGATTCCATAGAGGAAGGAGAGAAGAGGTGGGAGGAAAGGACCAAAACAAGAATCACTGCCTCCGTGGTTTAAAAATGGAGTTCTGTTTACAAACACAGAAAAGACTGGCCCTGGCTGGGTGGCTCGGTTGCCTGGAGGGTTATTCCACTCCCCCCAAAAGTTGTGGGTTCCATTCTTGGTCAGGGCACACACTTCATTTTCCAGTTTATCCCCCATCAAGGCACATGTAGGAGGCAACCAATTGATGTTTCTCTCTCTCTCTCTCTCTCTCTCTCTCTCACTCTCTCTCTCTCATCAATAGAAATAGCCCTACCCGGTTTGGCTCAGTAGGTAGAGCGTTGGCCCATGCACCAAAGGGCCTCAGGTTCAATTCTGGTCAAGGACACCTAGCTTGGTCGCAGAGTCCTCCCCAGCCATGATTGGGGCATGTGCAGGGGGCAACAAATCTAAGTGATTCTCTCACATCAATGTCTCTCTCTATCTTCCCCTCTCTCTTCCACTCTCCCTAAACATCAATGGAAAAATATTCTCGGGTGACGATTAACAGATCGAGATAGATAGACAGATAGATAGAAGGAAATAGAAACATATACTCAGATCAGAATTTTTTAAAAAAATAGAAAAGACCGAAGGAAGAAAATATTTGAGAAGATGAGGTCATGCATGATGATTGATGTTCAAGGTCACAGAGGGGTCTACATGTACAGATTTTTTGGAAGCAGTTGGGGAACCAGACCTTCAACTTGCACGAGAAGCTGAGGTGTGGGCATCAATTGGGAAAGTCGCCAGCACACGGACAGCAGGAAAAATGGGGCAGAGCTGGTTCAAGGAGAGAAAAAGTTTAGGGTGTGTTTATTTAAAGGGTACCGAAGTTTGGCAAAAACCAAAAGACCATCAGAGGACAGGACTGAGGTTACAAGACCAGCATTATCCTGGAAAAAGTTATTGCATCACATGCAATGGGAAAACTGACATCCAAACCATATTTATAATTTCTCAAAAAACACCACCAATTACCTAATCAAGCTAAGTCTATACACAGGAAACGATAATGCCAATGGGCCATGTGCACCTGAGGGGGGCATGGGCCTGACCGGCATTGGGGACCCCGAGGAAGTGATGGGGAAATGCACCCACTGGCCCGAGTCTGAGCGCCCTCACCCCTCCTCATTAGCTGTGAAAGCTTGGCTGGGGTTTTCAACCTCCTTTTGTAAAATGGAATGACAATGACGGAAACTATCTGAAAGTTGTGGTAAAGAGTAAACTCGTTAATATACAAAAACCGCTTCGAAGAGCGTCTGGCACCGAATAAGTGCTATGTAATTGTTAGCTATCATTAATCAGGGAGAAATACAAATTAAAATAACAATGAGCTATAATTTTTCACCCACAGATTGTCAATAATTTTAAGGCATAACCACATGAAGTGTTGACAAGGAGTTGGGCGAAATGACACTCATAAACTGGGAGCGGGAATGGATATTGGTACATCTACTTTGGAGGGGGGAAAAAATGACACGTTTTATAAGACTGAAATTATGCCGGCTTGATAACCAGCAGTTTTACCTCTTCGAATATATCTCACAGAAATTCCCACAAATGCGCCTAAGAAAACATATCCGAGGATGCTGACTGTAGCATTTTTAAAAAACGTATAGCATTTTAAAACATATATATTTTTATGGATTTCAGAGAGGAAGGGAGAGGGAGAGCGTTAGAAGCATCAGTGATGAGAGAGAATCTTTGATTGGCTTCGAACTGCAGGCCCCACCCTGGGGATGAAGCCTGCAACCCGGGCAGGTGCCCTGACCGGGAATCGAACCGTGACCTCCTGGTGCATAGGTCGATGCTCAACCACTGAGCCATGCCGGCCGGACATACCATTTTGATGTTGTTGTTATTAGCAAAACTTGGAAAGAATGGCCATGTCTATTGATAGGGGCTGCATCACACAATAATGCAATAGATTTCATATAGTTAATAACAGAATAATATGTAGCAATTAAAACAAATCTCTGTAAATATAGTAACGTCCAGTGATAAGCACTAGACAGCGCTGTGCCTATGTGTCATGTGTGGATGTCTATGTACAAACACCAAGGTCACGAACTATGATGCTCGCCTCTCGGAAGTAAGTCCTGCAGAGCCATGGGAAAGGGGCCATTGGTTGAAGGGAACCCGACTTCCTTTCTAATGTTTTATTTCTTCAAAAATGAAAAGGAATACCAGATGCAAAGGAGACAGAAATGCGAAGTTGCTGAGTTTGGACACTGAAGATATGCATGCGGGTTGTCATCCTTTGTACTTTTCCGTGTTTTTAAATTTTGGCAAAAAAAAAAATCTAAGTTCTCTTTGAACAGATGTTCTGGGTGTCATCTAAAATTCATCATAAAAAAATGAAGAAAGGCAGGAGAAGGAGGGCCGAGAAACGGGTCTTAGAAAGAGCACCCTTGGAGGGAGTGGTTGGTGGGGACCCCGCCCCGACCCTGGGAAACTCACAGTGAAGATGAGCGGCCCGGGGAGGCCACGTGACCGAGAGAAATATGCACAGGAAAAGGGGGTTTGGCCGAAACCGGTTTGGCTCAGTGATAGAGCGTCGGCCTGTGGACTGCAAGGTCCCGGGTTCGATTCCGGTCAAGGGCACATACCTTGGTTGCGGGCACATCCCCATTGGGGGTTGTGCAGGAGACGGCTGATCGATGTCTCTCTCTCATCAATGTTTCTGACTCTCTATCCCTCTCCTTTCTTCTCTGTGAAAAATCAATAAAATATATTAAAAAAGGGGGGGTTCGATCAATTTGAATAGGAGGTAAGAAAACAGTTGACTGAGGCACAGACTACAGGCTCATAAAGGCATAAATGTGTGGCATTCCAGACAGGAGCCCCCTTGGGGAGGTGGGGGGCAAAAGCATGAAATAACCGCTAGGTGACGCTCAGGAGTAGGGACAAGCTAGGGATGCAGGAATTATGGTTATAGCGGGGAGTCTTGGTGATAACATGGGAAAGTGGGGTTTCGGGAGAGGAGAGTCTGGGTCCCAGGTATCTGTGGGTTTAAGATCCCCAAATCCCTGCTCTCTGTAGAATGAAAGGAAAGAAATTGTGGTTATAGGAGAGGAAGCAATACTACCATCAGTAAGAAAGTAGTGGGGTACAGGGTGCGGGTCAGGGCTGGGATCCAGGCCACAGGGCCAGGCCAGACCCAAAGACACCCCATTCCGAGGAGGTGGATCTCTAGTGGGAACGCTTCCAGTGCCAGGGGCGCCCCAGAAGGAGCTGGCGTGGCGGCCAGGCTGCCTGCAGCCGCCCACCCTCGGAGCCCTGGCAGCGGCCCCGTGCGCGCCACGCAGCAGATGCCACTCTCTCATTACGGGGCTCGCATATGGAGCGAAGACACCTCTCCCCTCGCCCCCCCCCCCAGGGCTCCCACCCTCGCTGGCGGCGGGAGCCGCCAGCTCCCAGCTCCCCGGGTACACGGCCAGCCTCCAGCGCGCACAGCCAGCCTCCTGCGCGCACAGCAGGCGGTGGGCCGGACCTGCTACAGGGCCAGGGCCGAAGGCAGCAGCGGGCAGGGGCCCGGCAGGCTCCGTTGCTCGCTCAGCACGCCACCGTCCCTCCTGGGAGACCGCAGGCCTCTCTCAGATGTGACAGAAACAGTCAGGGACAAGGGGACTCATTATTTTCGCTTTCACCGCTCAGTGATCTCTGCTGCCACCTGAAATCCCCCGGGGAGGCCGGTCCAGCCCCGGGGAGAGGGAGGGGGGCGGCAGAGGAAGAGAAGAATGGATCATCTTAGCAAGGACCGCACCTCCCCAGCCCCCTCCCTTCCCCCCCACTCCATGTCCTTCTTCTCTTGGGCTTAGTGGTTTTGTGCAGGAGGCCTCTGTCCCCAGGGGGGCGGGGACACCAAGCGCCCCATCATGAGCCTTCCCCTGGGGACAGACCTGTGCGGGCTCTGAGAACGAGGAGGGCCAGGGGGACTCCTTGGTATGAATGAAATCAGTCACAGACGTGACACTAACCAGTGGTCGGCACACTCCTTAGTCCACAGAGCCAAATATCAATAGGACAATGATTGAAATTTCTTTTGAGAGCCAAATATTTAAAACTTAAACTTCTTCTAACGCCACTTCTTCAAAACAGACTCGCCCAGGCCATGGTATTTTGTGGAAGAGCCACACTCAAGGGGCTAAAGAGCCGCATGTGGCTCATGAGCTGCAGTTTGCCGACCACAGCACTAACGCATAAAAAAGCAATCTGAAAGTGTATTAAAAGTAAAATAGCTTTTTCTCCAGTTTTCGTAAATTGCCAAATAATGGAGGTTATCAAAGATGAATGTTTCTAATCTCTCGTGTCCCTGCTGTGTGTGTGGCCTCCGCTCATCCTGAGCGTGCGTGGCAGGCGGTCCTGACACGGGCAGGTGCACATGTTTGAAGTAAAACGTGCTTGCTTCGCCCGGCCAGGGTAGGTGACCAGTAAAAGGCAGTTTACCTCGACTCGAACATCTCATAGTTTCCCACGCCTCAAGGTTACGGAACAAATTAAACTTGTATCTCGAGGTACCACTGTATTTTTAAAAAGAGAGAGAGAAGGGAGCGGTGAGCAGGGTAGTAAAGGTGACTGGCTAGAAGTGACCCAGCCTGAACTATGAAAAAAATACCAAAGCGTACACTCTTTCCAGTTGCCCTCCATCCCTGGAGGAATTGCTTTCTCTCTGTTTTGATGGAGAAATAATTCATCTCGAAGCAAAACTCCTGGTTCTACCTGCCTCGTATTTTCTCTCTCTGGGACAGAGATGTGCCGGGTCTTAGTTACACGCAGCTCTCACAAGCCACGAACACGCTCCTCTGATGAGCCCACTGTGATCCGGGCTGTCTGTGGGTGGCAGCAGCAAGCCGAGATCACCCCTATTTCACACACAAAGGTCACCACACGGAAGCCTGAGCACCTCTTTGGTTGTCACTTGGAATTGCAAAGACTATCCACAAATCTCTATTTATCTTCTAACGTGCCACTGGGAGGAGGGGGATGGAACTGCAGAGAAGAAGGGCACCACCGGAGGAAGGAAAAGAGAACCTTAAAAAAAATTCCACTGTGAGGCCCCCCAAATCAGTGAGATCCAGAGGAAGTCGGTTAATTCTGCAAACGGCACACATATCGGCGGGTGCTGGGGGTGGTTCCCCATTCTCAATGGAGGTGCGGATGCTGGCCTGTAACAGTCTCGTGACCTCTCCTAAGCTGGTTCCCAGATTCTGGCGGCTGAGGAATTAGTTCTCTGAAACTGCTCCTTTCACCTGGCCCCAGGAGGGGGTGGCTCCCTGGGGACCCCCATCCTGCCCTTGCTACCCTGTTTCCCCGAAAATAAGACAGTGTCTTATATTCATTTTTGCTCCCAAAGAGGCGCTAGGTCTTATTTTCAGGGGATGTCTTATTTTTCCAGGAAGAAGAATACGGTACACATTTATTGACGAACAAAAACAACAAGAAAGGAAATGTATGGCCTGTCTACAGTACCGGTAGTAGTTGTCATCACAAACCAGTTCACTGATGGGCAGCTGCACAGCCGGAGCTGTTCAGGCAGGGCGAGGTCTCTTTAAATCAGGAGTCAGACACCTGACGGCAGCTTCAAGGGGGCCTTATATTCGGGGGAAGCCTTAGGTTCCGGGGAGGCCTTATTATTAGGGAGGTCTTATTTTGGAGGAGGGATGCCTTCTATGACAGCGAGAGGCAAAACTGGAAGTAGGTCTTATTTTCGGGGGATGTCTTACTTTCGGGGAAACAGGGTATGTTACTCCTTCCACCCATAGCCTAACTTCCTAGCCTCTGGCGGACTGATCATGGGGAGGACGATGACGGTGATGATGACGTAACACTGTGGTGTACCAGTGGTCTTTGCTGGGCACCATGCTATGTACCCACCATTTATGCTGCTTCACCCTCTAAAATGCCAGCGAGGGGAAGGCGTTTCACATCTTCATTTTTAGTTGTAAGAAAAGAAATCAGGGCTTAGCAAGGTAAGTAGCACGCCCAAAATGACATGTAGTCAGTGGTGGAGTCTAGAGTACAATATTCTGCTCTTTCTGGCTTCAAACCCAACCAAGCTCTTTATCCCCATCCTGGGCTGGCTTGCAGAGGGGACCTTCCTCTCCTGGCCCCTCTGCCCACTTGCTCAAACCTCCCTCCTTGTGTCACTTGAGTGGCAGGTTTCGAGATCCTGGAGCGACCAAGGAAGAAAAGAGAGAGAAGCGAACTCCCCGCCTCCGCTCCCCTTTCCCGCTGTCAGGCAGGGGAGCGATCCTGCAAGTTGAAAGTCCCCGCAGACAGGAGGCTGACAGCCCATCTGCACCGGGGCGCAATGGTTCTGACAGCTTTATCGGCAGTCACGCGCCCGCCCCGAGATGTAAAACACGGGCTTTTGTTTCTGGAGGAAAAGCGGCTGCTAACAGGCTGTAAGATACTTTATCTGAAAGGCCTGCAGCGGGATTTCCGGGAGGAGTTCCCCTTCTCACATCCTCTCTTCTCCTGAGAGTCTCGCGCTCCCACGCCCCTAACCCCCTGTCTTCCCCAATGCTCTGCGGGGAACTCCTTTTTCCGGACGGCTGCACTGTGCTTGGCCATAGATGGTACTCCTCCCTCCACAAGGGTTTGAGTCTAGGAGGCCATGAGACCCGGCCGCCTGGGGTCACCGAGGTTCCTGCCTCTGCCCTGAAGGTCCAGGTCCAGAATGGGGGAGGGTCTTTCTGTCCAGGGCGATGCTCCATTTAGAGAAAAGGACAAGCTATGTTCCAGAACGAACGTGAAATCGCGAAGTATTCATCTCAAGAAGGACTAGAGCAGTGGTTCTCAACCTGTGGGTTGGGGGTCGAATGACCCTTTCACAGGGGTCACCTAAGACCATCGGAAAATGCAGATATTTACATCACGATGTCCATTCCGGCACTCAACCTGCTACCCCAAGGAGGAAGAGGGCGAACTAGACCCGCAGCCCCGAGTTTCTGCTGTGGCTGCCGTGAAGGAAGATGGGGGCTGATCACGAAAAGGGTAAAAAAAAAAAAAGGTGAGGGAGGCAAACTATACCTATTTGGTACCTACTATGTGCCACTTCCCACCAACATGCCTTCTTATGTGGTCTGATTAAATGCTGACAACAAAGTTCAGAGGGTAGACAGTATTATTTTCACCAGATGGATGGGTAAGGAGACCAAGGGGAGCATCCTGCCTAGGAATGACAGCTGCCGTTGCTGAGTTGCAGCTAGAACTCTCATACCATTGTCCCTGCTTTGCCCACCATCCCACGCTGCCTGTCCAGAAATGGAGGATCCGTGTGCCCGGCGGCCTAATATTTCCTCGCATTTCTAGAAGCTCCCCTCCGCCCCCGCCAGCTTTGTTTCTGTTTCCCTCGCTATTTCAGGTGAGCTCTATTCCACACAGGAGACTGGGACATTGGGCTCGTGACTATTGGGCGTCTTCAGTGGGACTGCTAGAAACAACCATGTGACCTAACATTTCAAAAAGAAGAAAAAGAAACACCTGCATTGGCCTCGAGCCACCAAATCCCTGGTAACCTTCCAGCCCCCCGTCCTCATTCCATCGGCTCCCCACAAACAACACAGCGCCCTGGTGATGTTCAGAGTCACAGCATCGCCATTGCTTCTTAAGGGAAAACACACCGTGTGTGGTCTTTCCTTCAGTTTTTACTTCCTGGCACCTCCCCTGCAGACCTGTTTCCCACCCTCACAACTTCCCTCCCCTGCTGGCCTGGTCTCCCCCAACTTCCCTCCCCTGCTGGCCCAGTCGCCCCTAACTGCCCTCCCTGCTGTTCTGATTATCCACAACTGCCCTCCCCTGCTGGCCTGGTCTCCCCTAACTGCCCTCCCCTGCTGGCCTGGTATCCCACAACTGCCCTCCTCTGCTGGCCCAGTCGCCCCTAACTACCCTCCCTGCTGATCTGATTATTCACAACTGGCCTCCCCTGCTGGCCTGGTCTCCCCTAACTTCCCTCCCCTGCTGGCCTGGTCCTCCCCTAACTGTCCTCCCCTGCTGGCACCAAGCATGAGCCTTGGAGCAGCACATTCATCGCATGGCCTTGACCGTGTGGACTGATGCTGTGAGCAGCAGCCTTGCAGGGCTCACATTCTGCAGTGTGCCCTGGGCAGTAGGGAATCCCCTGCATAGAAGAGCCAGAAATAAAAGGTCTACGACCATGGTGACTAGTGACTAATCCAAGGTACTCAGGCATTACGCGCTGCAGCTGTTAAAGAAGCTTTGCACGACTTGTTCATGTCCCATTGGCAGGTGGGAAGAACGGTTGGTGCCAGCGAGAAGACCACTCTGAGGGCAGCCCTCTCATGCACGAAGCTGCGATCCAACTGTGGCTTTGATAGTGGCAGGTGCCAGCTTGCATCCCCGTAATGGGGTGCACAGGCGCTTAACCTCTCTCTAAAAAGCAGGTGCACTGGGTTTGGGTAACGCGCGATGACTGTCTTATTATGCAGTCACCTGTGACATTCAACTTGAGGCTCTCGCAAACTTGCACAAGAGTAAGTGTGGCTCTCCACCGCCGCCGGTGCAGACCCGGAGCTAACGAGAGGCCGTAAGTCACCGCGGAGGCAGGCAGCTGCGGTAAGTTATGCACTTGGAGCCGTTACATTCTCCCGGTGCCACCCATTACGGCATCATTAGCAAGAAAATAACATTCCAGACATTAATACTTGTAATAATTTCACTAATAAACCTGCTTTCCGAAATGAAAAATTCCTCCATGAATCATGTTGAAGGTGCCACCTGGTCAGAGTTTGCTGATGGCATGAATAAAGTTATTTCAAATGGCACTCGCCGCGAAGCATCTCTCCTCGGCCACACCCACCTGCAGAAGCTTCACTTATTTCCAGCGTGAATTTATTTTCCTCGGAGGCCTAGAACTTTCTCTGAATATATAGCCATTAATTTTTTTAAGGTCTTAAATATATGCCCTGGAACATTTTTTTTTCTCTCCCTCTCCTTTCCTCTCTCTCAAAAAATAATAAAAGCATCATTCTTTAAAATTATTTTTTAAATATATTTTTACTATTTCCTAATAGTACAGATATCTCTCATTTCCCCCACTCTAACCCCTACCCTTTAACTGCCAACCCCTACTCTGCTTAACACACACCACAAGTTTTCACTACCCTATGGCCCGTGTCCATTTAAAATTCTGAAATATATGCCAAAACCGGTTTGGCTCAGTGGATACAGCGTTGGCCTGCAGACAAAAGGTTCCAGGTTCAATTCTGCTCAAGGGCATGTACCTTGTTTGTGGGCACATCCCCAGTGGGGGATGTGCAGAAGGCAGCTAATCAATGTTTCTCTCTCATCAATGTTTCTAACTATCTCTCTCCCTTCCTCTCTGTAAAAAATCAATAAAATACATATATATATATTTTTTTAATTCTTAAATATATATATATATTTCTTTTTACTTTTCCAATTCAAAACAATGTCACCAAAGAAGTGGATTCTGCCTTAGAGATGCTTAAGAGATATGGCTTCTACATTTTTAAAAAATTGTCTTAGGTGAGAGTTTCCAAGAAGACAAATGAGTGTTTAGATTCACCTCTCAGGCCCTGAGGACCTCAATCAGATTTCATGGACATAAATGTCACAGTCCCTGTCCCTTAGTCACTTGCAATGAGAGAGACGGATGGCACCTTAGCAACTCCAGTCCAATGTGGCGCATGCTTGCCCACAGCACTGAGAGAGGAGAGGGCTGGCCGGAAAGGGCTAAGTTTTTTCGTTTTTCTCTTACTGTTATTTTTCAATCACAACATGAACAGCTCTGTTTGAGATACACTTGACTTAAGTACAACATACTTAAAGTGTACATTTTGATACGGTTTTGTCGTATGTATAGACCCCTGAAATCACACCACCATCAAAATAATGAACATAGCCATTACCTCAAAATTTCCTGGGGTCCCTTTGTAACCTCCCCGTCTCTTTCCACTCGCCTGCACTGGAACACGGTGACTTGCTTTCTCTCACTAGACGTTACTTCGAGTTTCCTAGAATTTTATGTAAGCGGGATTCCATAATGCACATCCTTTTTTGTCTGCCTCCATTCATCAGCCGTCACTGTTTGGAGATCCCCGCGTTGTATCTGTATGAATGACTACTTCCTGTTTATCACTACCTGTCTTCCACTGCACAGCTTCACCCGAGTTTGTTTATTCACTCACCTAACGATGGACACTCGGCATTGCTTTCAGTTCTTGGCAGCCACAGACATGACACTGTATGAATATTCATGCACAAGTCATTGTGTGAATATATGCTTTGATTTCTCTTGAAAAAAAATGTCTACGAGTGGAATGGCTGAAGAGTACAGTAGGTATACATTCCATTTTTCAAAAGAAACTGCCAAGCTATTTTTTAAGGCTTGTACGTTCATGTTCCTTGTATTGTCTTAAAGCTCCAGTTGTTCTACTTTCAAATAAACACGTGGCTGGTCTGTCTTTTTAATTTTAACAATTCCCATGGGTGTGCAGCGATATCTCATATGAAGTATTCGTTTGTATTTCTCTGTTAACTAGCAATACTGAACATTTTCTCCTCTGTTGTTTGCAACCCGTGTATCTTTGGTGAAATGTCCTTTTGTATCCTGTGGCCATTTCTCATCCATTGTTTTTCTTTTTTTATTGAGTATTGAGAGTCTTGTATATACAACCTGGACACAAGTCCTTTATTAGATACATGATTGGCAAATATTTTTCTCCCCAGTTCGAGGCCTGTCTTTTCACTTCGAGCTGAGCTTTGAAAGACAAATTGTGAACATTACCGTATTTTCCGGTGTAGAAGACGACTGGGCGTATAGGACGACCCCCAACGTTTCCAGTTAAAATAGAGAGTTTGGGATATACCTGCGCTATAAGACGACACCAGGCGTATAAGACGACCCCTGACTTTTGAAAAGATTTTCCTGGGTTAAAAAGTCGTCTTCTACGCCGGAAAATACGGTAAATTGTAAAATTATGTTGGAAGTCATTCTAAGAGGAGATACCACAAAGCCACGAAGGTGCACAAGAAAGGGTGAGTTCTGAAAACTGCCAGTTGAGTTGGGTGGCTTGGGAGGCAATGACAAGAGAGGGCTGCAAGAGCCATTCTCCAGAACTTTCCGGGAGAAAGTGGAGAACTTTCAACGGGGGAAGGTATCATCATTTGCATTTTAGAAAGATCATTAAGGTGGGGACAGGGAGAGATTAGGGAGCTGGGAATTAAAGAGACCATGGAAGAGAGAGTCTAGACTTGAGACAAGTGCAAACAATCACTTATTGGTGAGGAAAGAGGACCTTGGAGAAGAGACTAAAGGAGGTAAAACAGGTTGAGGGCGGATGAGACAGATGCATGATGGGAACAATACATCTTGCCCACACTGAGCGGAGTGGCTAAGGCTCCTGTCGGCGGGAGACACGGCGAGGATGTGTTTTCCTGACTTGGAGATGGATTGACATTGACCGATCACAATCAGATCTAGATTTTAGAACCTGCTGAACCCAACCGGCATGCTTCAGACTCTGTGCTAGGCCTTTACATGCATGTGACTTTGGGTAATTCTCTCAACAACCCAGAGAGCAAAGAGCTGATACTGGGATGTTGATTTTATGAACGAGGACAGGGAGATGCAGCGAAATTGAGTGCTTTCCCAGGGTTCCAGCTTCTGTGAGTCGCCAAACTGAGATTCTTTCTTTCTTTTTTTTTTTAATATATTTTATTGATTTTTTATACAGAGAGGAAGGGAGAGAGATAGAAAGTCTGAAACATCGATGAGAGAGAGACATAGATCAGCCACCTCCTGCACGCCCCACAGTGGAGATGTGCCCGCAAGCAAGGTACATGCCCCCAACCGGAATCGAACCCGGGACCTTTCGGTCCGCAAGCCGACGCTCTATCCCCTGAGCCAAACCGGTCTCGGCAAGATTCTTTCTTCAAGTTCAGGCTTCTTGCGAGCCAGCGCCTGCGTATTCCAGAGACTGGCTAGAGGTGGGAAGGCCACCTGAGGCTTAGGAAAAAGGCCAACCGGGCCGCACAGTGACAAACTCCAAGTCCTTGACCCCGTGAACACCTGCCTGTCCGCAAGGCCCCCTGGGGGATGCCCACCATCTGTTTCCCACGCTCCCCTGGAGCGCAGCAGGAGGAGACTGGCAGAAAGCAGCGCTGTGGGAATGTCGGTTCGCACATTACAGTAAAGCAGGTCCGGGCATGAAGGGTAATGAGGCACCGGCCCAGATTCCTAACAACAAGAAATTCAATATTGATTGGATTTTCCAAGTACAGTGGTACCTGGAGATACAAGTTTAATTCATTCCGTAACCTTGAGGTGTGGGAAACTATGAGAGTCCCAGCGGCCGAGCTGCCTCCCAAGCTTCCCCTTCATCCTCCTTCCTCACCCCCCCCCCGGTTTCTGTTTTGCCCTCATTTTCTCATGGCGACCAAGGATGGACTATTTGGACAGCCCTTGGGTCAGGCGCTGGGGCACAATGGAGAATCATTCTGACAAATGCCCCTTCTCTAGAGCAGTGGTTCTCAACCTGTGGGTCGCGAGTTGAACGACCCTTTCACGGGGGTCGCCTGAGACCATCGGAAAATGCAGATATTTACATCACGATGCATCACAGTAGCAACATTTCATGGTTGGGGGTCACCACCACATGAGGAACTGGATGCAAGGGTCGTGGCCTTAGAAAGGTTGAGAACCGCTGCTCTAGAAGAATCTGGAAGAGATGTGTTTTGAAAAGAGAATTACAAGAGATCAGGTTTTCCCTTAAACGATTCTCTCTGATTACAATTTAAATACAGATTGAGAGGCGGTGGCAGATGAGATAGGAAGGGAAACCCGGGTGGAGGGCAGGAGGAAGAGAAGGAGGTCATCATGGCACTTCCGGAAAAGGATGCTGACGGGGCTCCCGATGCAGAAGGAGGAGGGTAGCACCCAAGTAGCGGAGACAAAGAGAAACACAGACATTCAGGTGGCGGATCCTAGAACTTGGCAATGGATTAGGTTCTGGGGGGCAAGAGAAAGAGGTGGGTGACAGAGACGACTCTCGGGTTTTCTCGGCAAGAGTGACACCTTCCCAATACGCCCTCTCCATTTCTCTTCCCAGCTCATCAGAGAAATAGAGAGCAGGCAACCCGGAGGAGAGACTAGCACAGCATTAATGCTATTTCTGTGCCGTAAAACCTGGCGATAGAAATCCCTCCACGTGTTACGTAAGAGGTGGTAAATGTCAGGAGAGAGACGCGCGCCAGCGGCACGGCTCCCAGCCTGTCTCTGGTGCGTGCTGGCACCTGCGCTTTGCTCTGAGGGGCCACAGGGAAAGAGCACCCCTCATGCTGCCTTGCTGACGGTGTTCCCCGGAGAGACAAGACTCCGGGCGTGCGGGCTGCAGGGAGAATTAACCCTGCAGGCCTGGCTTTTGGGTTTTTAGGTAGAAGTTTGTGCTGACTTTGGTGTGAGCATTTCTTTCCCATCCTATACAGTGGTACCTCGAGATACGAGTTTAGTTCGTTCCATAACCTTGAGGCGTGGGAAACTATGAGACACTCAAGTGGCAGTAAACTAGTGGGTCGTGTGCAGCCGGCCAATCCACGCGATGACTCCTATCTCAAATGTTGCTCGTATTTCAAAGCAAAAATCGCTCGCTCGAAGGCTCGTATCTCAAAAATCTCGTATGTTACGGCACTCGTATCTCGAGGTACCACTGTACCATAAAAGCCTCATATGCAAATCAACTGAACAATCAGTGAAACAACCAATCACTATGATGCACGCTGACCGCCAGGGGGCAGATGCTCCATGCAGGAGCTGCCCACAGCCCGCTGTCCCTGGGCCAGCCAAGGTGGGTGCCAGTGGGGAGTCTCTGCCAGTAGCCCCACTAAGAGAGGCAACTGGTGGATGCGACAGAAGGGGCGGGATAAGCGAGTGGGCGGCGCCAGGCCGGTCAAGGTGGGTGCCAGTGGGGGCTCCCAGGTCGCCCCACAGATCAGCCCTGATTGCCAGGCAGGCCCAGGGGCCCTACCTGTGTATGAATTTTATGCACCAGGCCTCTAATTGAGATATAATCTACCTGCCATAAAACCCACCCACTTAGTAGACACAGTGCGACAGTTTTCAGTGGGTTCACAGAGTCGGACAGCCATCCGCACAGCTCATGTGGGGATATGCTCGTCTCCCCAACAGAAATGCAGAGCTAGTGAGCAGTCCCTCTCATTCATCCCCTATCCCTCTCCCCACCCCACCCCTGCCCATGGCACTCACTGATGTACAGTGGTACCTCGAGATATGAGTTTAATTCGTTCCATAACCTTGAGGCATGGGAAACTATGAGATGCTTGAGTTGAGGTAAACTGGTGGGTCGTGTGCAGCCGGCCGATCCATGCAATTACTCCTATCTCAACTGTTGCTCGTATTTCAAAGCAAAAATCGCTCGCTCGACAGCTCATATCTCAAAAATCTCGTATGTTAGGGCACTCGTATCTCGAGGTACCATTGTACTGCGTATCTATATGGCTATTCAGGATATTTGCTATAAATGGAATGATACATTATTTGGTCTTTTGTGCTAGGTTTCTTTCGCTCAGTGTCATGCTTTTAAAGCTCATCTATCTTACAGCATGGATCTGTACATCATTCTTGTGGCCACATAATAGTCCATTGTATGGGCATCTCACACGGTATTTGTCAATCCATCAGCTCATGAACTTGTGGATGGTTTCATTCGGGGACTAGTGTGAAAGTTTTTGTTTGGACAGATGTTTTTACTTCTCTTAGGAATATATCTCGAAGTGAAATTTTAGGGCATTGAATGTTTCTTAAAGGCAAAGATAATACCTGCTTCTGATTCATGTGCCTTTGAACACAATTGGCCAGATATCATCAATAAGATAAAAAGCTATTGCTAAGGAGTCTACAATTTTAAAAACTGCAGGACGGTACCTGTAAATAGGTTTGTGCTCACATGTGTGTTATGTATGTGTATATGAGAGAGATAATTATAGTCATAAAGTTAAAGTAAGTCTTAAGGAAGCAACCTGTAAATAAATGCTGATTCACAGAGTATGAACTAAGAGTCTACGTTTAAAGGTAAAAGATTATTGAAGAGGTCCTGGGATTGAGATAAATCAGGTCCTGGAAGGTTCCACGGAGTTCACGTCTGTCGTCACTTTCTGACTCGATGCCCTGAAAAGAGCTAATGCAACTTGAACCCTCCCCTGGCTGCATGCAGGTCGGAGTGGGGCTTGGGGAAGGATAAATCTAGCTGTTACAATATCACAGTCCAAATCAATAGGCAAACAGTGAGTCTACGTGCACGGGGAACGTACCCACAGGCTGAGAACCGCTGCCTCAGAGCCTCCTGGTGTTGGAGGAAGTAATGGGAGAAGAAGGCATCTGATCCTTACAGCCCTTAGGGTTGCTGCTCCCACATTTGTGCTTATTCTGAAATAGCATCTCCCAGTAAAGCCCCCAGATTCTGTCTCAAGTTTCCAATCGCCACAGGTTGCTTTGCAGCAAGTAGATGGAGAGAAGAGGGGGAAAAAATCTGTTACCAGCTCAAGTACATTTTGCTCTGTTAACTAGCATTTTTTGAAAAAACATCTTTTTCCCATGCCATTGAGAAGTTGCAAGAGGCTCCCAACTGTTTTGGAGAAAATGTAACCAGCAGACCATCTGGGGCTGACATCTTCAACATGGCAGACAGGAGGGCTCATCTCGGGAGCTCCAGTGGGTGATCGGGAGCGTGCTCCTTTGCTGGGTCCCCCAGGAGGGTGGCAGACAGAGCGACTGCCGCACGGGCAAGCTTGGAGCTGAGCCCTCTCCCCTGCCCCGCCCCCTTCCAAGCTGCACGTTCTGAGAGATCGCCTCTTGCGATATTAGTAATGGGTGTTGACTCTGAGAAGATCAAATCACACTCCGAGTTTGAAGATCCATTTTTAAAAAATATATTTTTATGGATTTCCGAGAAGAAAGAAGAGGAAGAGAGAGAGAGAAACATCAGTGATGAAAGAATCATCAACCAGCTGCCCCCTATATATCACCCCATCTGAGATGGAGCCCTCAACTCAGGCATGGGCCCCCACTGGGAATTGAACCCGGTGTCCTTCTGGTTTATAAGTTCAATGCTCAACCACTGAGCCAAGCCAGCCATGTTATTTTTGTTTTTAATTTTTTTTAATATATTTTATTGATTTTTTACAGAAAGGAAGGGAGAGGAATAGAAAGTCAGAAACATCGATGAGAGAGAGACATCAATTAGCCACCTCCTGCACACCCCACACTGGAGATGTGCCCACAAGCAAGGTACATCCCCCCAACCAGAATCAAACCTGGGACCTTTCAGGCCATAGGCCAACTCTCTATCCACTGAGCCAAACTGGTCTCGGCCAGGTTATTTTTATTAAATAAAACTTAAGACCAAGAGAGACTAAAAGGAGAGTACATATCTATGTTTACATGTGAAGCAAGAGTGATTGTTTAGCTAACAAGACTGGGGAATTCAGATTTCTTAATAACCAGTCAGCGAAGGGCCGTTAAGAGAATTACAGAGAACAGCTTAGAATCACTGGTGTGTCCATCCAGGCCTTTTAAACACTTGCACAACCGGAGTTCCCCTAATAGTCACTACTAATGCTTCCGTCAAATGTCTGGGTGCTACAGACCTCATCCTATTAACCACAAAGCAGCTCTCCATGGATGTCCGCTGTCCTATGTCAAAACACATATGTCTGACCAGCTCCCTTAATGACCTTTCGGACAAACCACCGCACGTTTAGACATGCAGATTCATGCCACATCCTTCACACAGGCAAAGCATTCCCAACCGGCAAGGACTTTATGTTTATCTCTGCCACTAGCATTCATCTTTTCCTTGAAAAAATATTAGAACTGAGACCAGAACTAGATGATCCCTGGGAAAACGATGAGGCCCCATCCAGTCCCTCAACCTCAGTCATCCCCCTGGGGGTCATACCACATCTATCCTCGGAGGCTTTTCCCTCTCCTCCTTCAGAAACCTGATAAGACCTAAGTCAGTGTCCCGCCTGTGTGCAGGTGGCCATGAACTCCTCTGATGGTCAGTGGTAGACCCTTTCAGTCTGACTTTTTCCACTTATTTTAATGCATCAGAGATTCATCCACGTCGTTACATGGACTGATAGCTCCTTCCTTTTTATTGCTGAATAGCACAACACAGTTTACTTCTTCATTCCCCGGCTGAAGGACATTTGGGTCATTTCCAATTTTTTGGACTTTATAAATAAAGTGGCTATAAATATTCACACACAGGTTTTATGGGAATGTGGCTTTCTTTCTAATGTGGGCAGATATGTAGGATTAGGGTTGCTAGGTTGCATAGTAAATGCATGCTTAATTTTACTTAAAAACTGCCCAACCCTTTTCCAGAGTGACGCCACTATTTTGCATTTCCACAAAAAAAAAAAAATGTGTGAGAGTTCCAGAAACTCCACATTACAAGTACATTGTGGTTGCTTTTAGGCAAAGCAATAAGTACATAGTTCTATCTCTTTTGTGGTTTCAATTTGTATTTTTCTAATGGCGGATGATGCTGAGTGCTATTTTTTATGTTACAGAAAACATTGGTCTGGCACACAGTAGTTGCTCAGTATCTCTGCGTTACACAAATAAATCAAGGTCATCATTATCATCCTCTTTATCACTTTCCTGTCTTCAAGAAGAGATGAGAATTGAACTGAAGCAATGACCGTTGCATAGAAGAAGTATTAAAAAGAAAGATATCAGATCTTCATGCTTAAATGTGGGGATGAATGAGAACGCATCTGACATGACTCCCTAGTTTCTGAATTGGGCAATTGGTTGCTATGCTGCCAGTTTGTGAGGAAAGAAGCACAGGAAAAGGAGAAGTTGAGAAGAAAGGTGTTCATTCAGTTGGGACAGGGTGAGCCTGAGATAACCCTTAAGGAATCGTATCCTGGAGGTCACCACAGGGACTTGGCCTTGCTCACTGCTGTGCCCCCTCAAACTTACAGTACCCAGCCTGCAGGTGGAGGTGTGAATCTGGGGGTTAACAGCACGTCATATTTGATACATGCCTTTCCTCCTTCCTCCAAACATCCTGAGAGTAGAAGCTATACATGTCCTTTCAGAAGATTGACTTTCCCCAAGTTCACAGTGTGAACTAGCAATCTGCCAGGACTGGAACTTATACTCACTAGGCCTGTTTTTATCACTTATTACAAACTAGAGGCCCGATGCACGAAGATTCGTGAAGGAATGGGTTTTCCTTCCCCTGGCTGCTGGCACCGCCTTCACTCCAACTGGAGCCACCTTTCTGCCTTCCCACACTGTCCAGAGGCCTGGAGCTGCTGGGGCAGTGCAGAATGCCTAGTCATTGACACAGTGATGATGCAAGTGTCCTGCCCCACTCGGCACCTGCATCTGAAAATTAATCTGCATCTACGGCCATACCACCCTGAATGCACCCGACCTCATCTGCAAGTTAATCTGCCAGCTTTGTCGGGTTAATTTGCATACCCACACCTGACTGGCTGGTGGGCGTTGTGAAGGTACGGTCAATTTGCATCTTTCTCTTTTATGAATGTAGATTATTTAAAAAATGCCAATTAGAAATGAGTGCCCCTCCTGGGCACACGCTAGCACCGGTGACTGATGGTTTGCCTGGGCAAAGAAGAGGGGTGAGAGCCCCTTCTTCCTCACCCCGTCAGATAAGGGCCCTTGGGAAAGACAACAACAACACCTGGGACCCAGGCTCTCAGAGCATCAGGTGCCTCTTCCTCTGCATCACGATTCTAATTCCATGGTCAGCAAAACTGAGCCTGCTCGTCTACCGCCAAACCTCCCTTGTATATCAATACGGGTTATTAGCATTTATAGAAAAAAGCTTCAACTTGCAAAACTTCCCCAGGTGTAAACCTATCAACTCTATGTAATGCTCGCCTCACCTCGGAGGTATTTTATGATCATTATCAATTTCATCAAGCCTTTCAAATGCAAAAATAACAAGCACGTGGGATATGGAACCGAGAAGTGGCCGTGGGTACAATGAAATGAAATTTAGATGTACATTGATGGCTCCATATTCGCCGCTTATAAATATCACATTAGCTTTACATCCTAAATTGTCTATAAATATAGGAGCTTTTGCACAGGCCTATAAACAAAAATGGTTAAATCCTACCTCGAACGAATCCGCATATAAATCTAAGCTCCCTAATAGGGCATTTCCTTCCCTTCTCGCTCCCTCACTGTAGGGAGGGGGCAGGTAACACAGAGCTAGAATGGGTGAGGATGGGGGGAAGGGCTGCACGGGAGATCAAATATAGATTTGCCTTAGAAGTCCCAACCTCCCTCCCTGCCCCAGTCCCCTCCCCACTCCCGCCATGAAGGAACCCTGACCTAAAAAAGAATGGGCAGAAAGCACAAACTCCGCTGTGCCAGGAAATTCAGAGAAAGCCCCTCTTGGCTTTTGAAATGCCAGCAGCTTCTGTATTCCGGTTTATGTGGATGGAGTACACTGTACAGTAGTACCTCGAGACACGAGTGCCCTAACATACGAGAGTTTTGAGATACGAGCCCTCGAGCGAGTGATTTTTGCTTTGAAATACGAGCAACAGTTGAGATAGGAGTCATCGCGCGGATCGGCCGGCTGCACACGACCCACCAGTTTACCGAGACTCGAGCGTCTCATAGTTTCCCACGCCTCAAGGTTACGGAATGAATTAAACTCGTATCTCGAGGTACCACTGTATTAAAGTTGATGTAAAGGAAGAGATAACAATAAAATAAGAGCTAATATATAGAATGAATCTGCGCCACACACTCTTCTAAAAACTTTATCCATATGCACCCAGTCTCCGCAACAACACGATCGGGTCTGCATTATCAGCAACCCCTTTCCACAGATGGGGAAACTGAGGCATGGACAGAGAATGATCACACAAAGCTAGTCAACGGCAGGGTCGGTATTCAAACCAGGCAGTCTGTGTCAGCACCCATGCCGTCCGCCACTGCACCATCCTGCCTCCGGCCAGGAGAGATTCGTGTCTGTACATGTACACGTCCTCACACACACCTCCATGGGTTTGTATAAAATCATACACCCGGGGCGGCTGGGAATATCTGAGGAGGACGATTTCGGCCCCCTCACTGTGCCTTCAAGAAAAGGGGAAAGATCCTCCGTTTCATGTCCCCCGGAAGAGAGCCTTGTGATGCTGGGAATCAAAGTTGTCCCCGACACCAGGCGGAACACTCAGAGAATAAAGAGGGCCCTCCTCCAGCCGGATAGAACAGACCCGCATGCGGATGCCAGCGGCCTCGGCGACAGAGAGAGAATTAACTCCTCCACCGCAAGCCGCTGCTCCTCGGCCAGGGGCCTGCTGGGGTAAGGGAGGAAAGGCGTGTCCTTGAGCGTCTATGTCCGACACCCTTCAACCTGAACTTGAGCACTTTCCGGAGTCAAGGACTGGCCCTCCGACAGAGCCCTTCCCCTCCCCACTTTTTTTTTAAATATATTTTATTAATTTTTCACAGGGAGGAAGGGAGAGGCGTAGAAAGTTAGAAACATCGATGAGAGAGAGACATCGATCAGCCGCCTCCTGCACGCCCCCTACTGGGAATGTGCCCGCAACCAATGTACGTGCCCTTTACCGGAATCGAACCTGGGACCTTTCAGTCCCCAGGCCGACGCTCTATCCACTGAGCCAAACCGGTTTTGGAACAGGAGAAGAGGAGGGGGTAGGGCCCAGAATAAGAGTTTTCCCAGGTCCGCAAGTTACCAGCCACAGTTTTAACAACACCGACCAATCCAGGCCTCTTCCTCGGGGTAGAGCCCGCCCCCTATCACAAAGTTACAGAACATTTAAGGGGTCTGCATGACTCCTAAGGCTCCCTGCGAAAGAGAACCCCTGGCCGCCCCTGTGGATGGTTTCCCAGAAGATATTCTGACCTTGTTCCTTTTCAGTGGGCACTGTAGGCAGCCAGGTGGTCCGCTGTCTAACACTCAGAGACCACAATGACCATCCTGTGGTGTCGGGTCCAAGAGAAGCCACCTGGCCTGGACATCCCAGGGGGTTAACAGTTGAGGAAAACAGGAGAAGTGTTCCCCATCTCAAGACACCCCGTGGGACAGTGAGGGATATGTCACATGCACAGTAAAACATATATATGCAGAGTCACCTGGAAAAACTTACTTCTGCTCAGCTGGTTTTAGCTTCTTGGCCTCTTCCGCCCTTTAACTCTGCACTTGCGCCTTTTCACAGGCTCCGCCCTCTTCCTGCACGTGCATCTGATAAATCAGGATCTCTGGGCTGGGGGCGGCGGGTGAAGGGGAGCGGGGAGGTAGAAAGAAAAAGGTTGACAAGATAGCTTCCCATACAGACAGCAATGACTCCTGATATTCTAGATCCCAGCCACAGTCCCATGACTTTCTTTACCTCCTTCTTTCCCCCATTTCTATAAAAGGGATGTAACTCTTCGACGGGGTACGAGTCAGGAATGCCGATCACAATCTCCACTGAGCACTCAGAATGTGGAATTTTTTTCAGCTTTTACCTTGGTCGGATGAAGAGTGTCTCTGCGTCCCCTTGACTTAGCAGCAACATCCTTCGATCCTTGTCTTTCAAGGTGTTTATGGGGATTCGTAACCCTGTCAACAGAGAAAAAAATAACAACAGAGGAGAGGTCAGTGGAGAAGTATGGGCAGATGTGTGAAAGAAGATGGAGACACAATGAGGAAGAGGTATGCATCAAGGTGAAGGCCTGTGGCAAAAATGAACAAGGAGACTGAACTCTTGGTTCCATCCCCGGAATTTTCACTTCCGTTAGAAACAGCCCTTGTTTTAAACTGAATAGACCTCTCGTTTTCTTTGTGCTCATGGAAAGATTGGGAGTTTAAAGGCTTTTCTACACTGCCTCTGTTCCTTTGAGTTCAGGCTGACGTCATTCCTTCTAAAAAAAAAAATGTGTAGTCTTCCTGTATATCAAATTAAAATCCACTCACTTACAGAAAAGCCATAGTCATTTTGTTTTTTCTTTCTGAGACAGCCATTTTTCTAACAAATGCCAGAATTTCCAGCCACCTCCACCTATTTAGGTATTTGTTATACCAGCAACGAGTTTGGTAGTGTTACTATAACAATACACCACACACTGCACTTAATACAGGCCTGCTATGAAAGACAGGTGTCTTAAACAATCGAAGTTCATTTTCTCCCAATTCCGGAGGCTGGAAGTCCAAGATCAAGGTTCCGGCAGGTTTGGTTTCTCCTGCGGCTTTTCTCCCTGGCCTGTAGACAGCCAGCTTCCCTCTGTGTGTTCACCTGGCCTCTTCCCTGTGTGTGCACCTCTGATATGTCTTCCTCTTCTATAAGGACAACAGCCTATGGTATCAGGGTTCCACCCTCATTACCTCATTTAACATTAGTGACCTCCTTCATGGCCCAGCTCCAAATGCAGTCACATGGAACGGAAGGAATATGTAGAATTTAGGGGAAAACAGTTGAATTGATAACGGGAATATATTAGGCGGCGCCCTGTGCCATTTCCTTAAGAGATTTTTTTTTTTCTTTTAAAGCATAGGTTTCTTACATTTCTGTTTTTATACACTGGTTTCGGGAATCCTCGGAGTCCCAGAAATCCCTAGCAAAAAATGGCATATTAGAAACTTTTCTGGAGAAAGGATCTATATTTGCCATTCTAAACCCTGTATTTATCGCTGAGAGAATTTTGCAAGATGCCAAGGCCCCTACTCAGAGCTTCTGTTTTCATTCCTGTTGAGTGAGTGCCCGGCCTGGATATTGTGCAACAGTCTCCATTTGATGCAAACGCGCAGCCAAAGTTGGGAACCCCTGGTGGAAAGCCTATTTTAATTGTGATCTGAAGACAGGTCACATCTGCATCACCCGGACATTTATTAGAAATGCGGCCTCTGAATCCACACCCAGCCCTGCTGCATCTGTAGGCACTGCAGTTTAGAAAGACCTGCAGGTAATGTGTACGCTATTTCCATGAAAGTTCGAGAAGCACTTGTTTATGATGTTCCTCAAATCATGAGAGAGGACATTTTTTCAATAGGTGACTTTAGGAGAGCTCACGCAAACAGTCCTTGCTCTTTTGTTTGTTATTGGCTCCACACTATTTTAAAGACAAGGTCGCGTCCAGGCCAATGGTATACAATTAATCCCTGAAGGGAGAGCACAGTAAATTACATCCTGGCTCAACCCACCAGTGACATTCCTCACCACGATCGCCATTGTGGATAATTGCTCACCAGTGAACTGCCATTGGTCTACAACAGCATTGACCTTAAAAGATTTGAGAGGTTCTTAAGGAAGAAGACCGGTATCTGGGTTGTTTGAATATCGGAAAAAAAAATAAAAAGAGAGCAAGGTCTGGAGAGAAGGAAAGTTGGGGAAGGTGGGAGAACGTCAGAGGGTGGAAGAGAGACATGGTGTCTGACTTTCCTGAATATTAAAATCTCAATCCTGCTGATACCGGTTTGGCTCACTGGATAGAGCGTCGGCCTGTGGCTGAAAGGTCCCAAGTTCAATTCCGGTCAAGGGCATGTATCTTGGTTGCGGGCACATCCCCAGTAGGGGGCGTACAGGAGGCAGCTGATTGATGTCTCTCTCAGCGGTGTTTCTAACTCTCTATCCCTCTTCCTTGCTCTCTGTGAAAAATCAATAAAATATATATTTTTAAAAAATCTCAATCCTAATACCTAAGACTTTCAGTTCATAATCCTTGACCCCCACAGAAGCATCCCCCACCATCCCTACCTACAGTTATTGTCCATCAATCAGGATGCGACCAGATCAGAAATGAAGAACAGGAAAAAAGAAAGAGCTTCTGTGAAGAGGAATGAATTACCAGGTAAATTTTCTTGACAAGTTACTAGATGAATTTCCCTGGATACATTACTCTGTAATGATAGCAATACGAGTCATTGTCTGCCTTTTTAGAAATTAATTTTAAAGGTCAATCCATCTAGCAAGTCACAAAATTTGAATGTACCGTTTTAAACTACTATAAAAATTTTGTCTGGCACTCGTTGAAAATGTTAGCTGAGTTTTACATATTTTCAGAAACCAAGCGACATTAACTCTCCCGGGTCACCTTCCATACCCAATCCTTCTTTCGAAGGCTCCTCACTTATTACTATTTTCCATGTATCTACCATCTTTATCACACTCATAGACATCAGCAGTCCAGATTCCTTGGCATATAGTTTAAACCTAACCCCTGCCTTTCAGACCATGTTAGCAAGCAGAAATATATGATGGACCAGAAATGAGAGTAAATAAAGGAACAACTTTAGCCAGTTTGGCTCCCTGGATAGAGCGTCAGGGTCCCAGGTTCAATTCCAGTCAAGGGCATGTAGCTTTGATTGCAGGCACATCCCCAGTAGAGGGTGTGTGGGAGACAACCGATGGATGCTTTCTCTCTCATCAATGTTTCTAACTCTATATTTCTCTCCCTTCCTCTCTGTAAAAAATATATATATATATATTAAAAAATAAATAAAAAATAAAGGAACAACTTTAACAGCCAAATAGGTAGACAGAATCCCATGAATATAAAAAAAAGACCTCCTTTCATTATTAACTTTATGAAATGTCAATATTAAGGTTTTCATCTTAGAGGTGTTATCTCTTATCACTGACACAAAAAATATGAATTCTTAAATCAAACATGCATTTATAAGCAGCCATATAAGATATGGGATTATTTACTATCATCCTTATTTTAATGAGAATAATGTGTACCCCTCTCACAATAATTTGTTGAGAGAGTAAAAGGAGCCAATAACTATTTGAGTCTTCTGTTTACATGTTTCATCTTTTTAAACTTTTATTTTCAAACTTTGTGTGATCCTATATCTTATATGGCTGCTTATAAATGCATGTTTGATTTAAGAATTCATATTTTTTGTGCCAGGCTAAAACGAAATGTGAAGATCTCTTTTGAAATTCATTTTTCCCCTCATTTTCCTCTACTTTTTTCCTAAATATATTTTATTGATTTTTTACAGAGAGGAAGGGAGAGAGATAGAAAGTCAGAAACATCAATGAGAGAGAGACATCGATCAGCCGCCTCCTGCACGCCCCACTGTGGAGATGTGCCCGAAAGCAAGGCACATGCCCCCCACCGGAATTGAACCTGGAACCTTTCAGTCCAAAAGCCGACACTCTATCCACTGAGCCAAACGGGTCTTGGCTCCTCTACTTTCTTATTTGTTAAAAACCTAGAGGTTATTTGAATACAGTGGTACCTCGAGATACGAGTGCCCTAACATATGAGATTTTTGAGATACAAGCCGTCGAGCGAGCGATTTTTGCTTTGAAATACGAGCAACATTTGAGATAGGAGTCATCGCGAGGATCGGCCGGCTGCACACGACCTACCAGTTTACCTCGACTCGAGCATCTCATAGTTTCCCACGCCTCAAAGTTACGGAACGAATTAAACTCGTATCTCGAGGTACCACTGTATTGGAATTACCTATTCCCTGTTATTTATTTTCCTTCTTGGTTTTCAGTTCTGCTCCTTGGCATGCCTGACAATATTTTGCTGGCTGTCTGACACAAGAAAATAATAAACGATAGCCGCTCTAAACATTGTTATATTCCTCCTGAAATGGTTCACCCTTTCCGCTGTGAGGCAGTGTGGAGCCGGTACATGCACACATCTCTTAAAGGAGAGGTTACAGCTTTTCCCAGACTCTGGATACCTTTGCCTGGAGTATCCGCCAGGTGCTGTTAACACTGGTGTGTCCTGGACTCCCATCCCCGCTTCCTTTATATTCTAGAATAAGCCATGTCTATGTTCTGTTTTGCAAAGGCTTTCTGAAGGCTTCATAGCCTCCTGAAATCTAAGATTCTGGCAAGTGTTTTCAGCAAAAAAAAAAAAAAAAAAAAA
>PVJN01013171.1:0-49442 GCA_004026805.1 Lasiurus borealis | reverse complement strand
GGAGGAAGTGCGGTGCGCAGGGAGGAAGTGAGGGGCGATGGGAGGAACGGAGGTGCACAGGGAGGAAGTGAGGGGCGCAGGGAGGAAGTGAGGGGCGCAGGGAGGAAGTGAGGTGCGCAGGGAGGAAGTGAGGGGCGCAGGGAGGAAGTGAGGGGCGCAGGGAGGAAGGCTGAAAGAGGGGGGACAGCTGCTCGGTGTGCCCAGTCCCGGGAAGAGACTCGGCGAGGTTTAACCAAAGCAACAGAAATGAAACCCGGGAGCCAGGCCAGGCAGGACTGCCCGAACCCCACATGACAGGCACAGACCAAGGCCCAGAGAGGCACGGGAATCGGCTCAGGGTCACCCAGCACTGCACGGTCCAAACTCCAGGTCCCAGGCCATGCGGCCTGGACTTTCTGCACCCCCTATAGCAGCGGTTCTCAACCTGTGGGTTGTGACCTCTTTGGGGATTGAACGACCCTTTCACAGGGGTCACCTAAGACTATTGGAAAACACCTATTTCCCATGGTCTTAGGCACCAACACACCGCTCCTCGGTGTCGCAAAGTGTAGCCATGTAGTTTACTGTTGTCCTAGGAAGACTGTTGCCCATGCTACACCACGATTCAAGACAACATTTCATTTATTTGTCATTAGAAATAAATATTTCACAATATATAATTACATATTGTTTTTGTGATGAATCCCTATGCTTTAATGATGTTCCATTTGTAACAACGAAAATACATCCTGCCTATCAGATATTTGCATTACAGTTTATACCAGTAGCTAAGTTACAGTGATGAAGTAGCCATGGAAATCATTTTATGGTTGGGGGTCACCACTCCATGAGGAGCTGTCTTAAAGGGCTGCGGCCTTAGGAAGGTTGAGAACTGCTGCCCTAGAGGGAGGGGGCCGGGGCCCGGGGCCAGGGGAGGAGGTAGAGCTCCTCTGCGGGTGAAGCTGGGGAAACTGAGCCCCAAAACCTGACTCACCCAGCCAAGGTGGTGAATGCCGTCACGCTCAGGTTGGCGGGAGCAGGAGTGACCGGGCGCTGGCTGGACGGCCGGGGACGGGCGCCGGGCTCTCTCGGTCACCGGGGAGCGGAGCCGGGGGAAGCAGCGCGGGCGGATGAATTATTCACGGCAGCGCCGACCTCCTCAGGCCGGGCCGGGCGGCCGAGCGCTCGGGGCCCAGCAGGCGCATCTGATTACCCGCGTGGAGTGGCCTCCTTTCCTCTGCCTCAGAGCCAGCGCCCCCCAGCATCCAATATTAATGTGGGCGCTGACCCGGTGCCCCGCACACGCGGGCTGGGGCTCTGCGCTGCCCTCAAGGTCAGGGGTGACGCCGGCCGGGACCCAGGGACCCAGCCAGCCGGGGAGGGCCGGGCGGGCTCGCCTCCCTCCGGAGCCTGGCACGGCGCCCCCACCTGAGGTGGCCGCTCCTCCCCCTGATCTCGGGGGCCCCGGAAAGGAAAGGCTCTGCTCTGTTTTTCTAAAAGAGAGGGATCGTGTGGGTTCGTTCTGCACGCTGTTCCTGTCTCCGTGGGCGTGGGGAGCGGGAGGAGGCGGGTGTCTGGCCTGGCCGGCCCGGGGCTCCGGACAAGGAGGCGCCTCGGGGGTCTGGGGAGTGTCCCGTGGGGGCCCTCGTGGTGACCACAGACGGAGAGGCTGAGAACGACAGAAACGGGACCTCTCGCTGCCGTGCGGGTCCGGGGAGACCCCTTCCTGCCGCATGAGCCCCCTCCTCTCCGGGACCCCAGCCTTGGATGTGGGGCCACCGTTCCAGGATCGCCTCAGCACCCCCTCATCACACCGCATGACCCAGGCCCGTGACCCCGAGTCCAGCGTGTGCAGGGCACCTTCTGAGGTTCCCGATGGACCTCATTGGAGGGGACAGGGTTCAGCCCGGCCTCAGGGAGCGGCCACAGCCACCTGGTCCCTGACGCTGAGTCACAGCTGTCCTGGCCCCGCTCCCCGGGGTCTCTCTCTCGGCGGCCCACACGGCTCCCCGATGTCGGCGGCCCCTCCCGGTGCAGGGCTGGCAGAGGGGCTGCCTGAGGCCCTTCTTCCAGGGGCATCGGACTGCCCCCCGCTGCTCAGAGGGACCCGGGGCGCCTCGAAGCCGGTCCCTACCAGAGAGTGAGAGCCCTCTCCTCTCAGGTGGGGGAGCAGCCAGTGCTGCCGACGTGGCTCCTCCCTTTCCCCCCGGCTCCCCGGGCCGCCCGTCCCCAGCGCCCGCCCTAACCAAGCCAGCTGCCCGCACCCGGGCCACCGCCTGCGGCTCCTTCACCGGCAGAGCTGCCAGCCCGGCGCGGGCACCCCGGGCCAAGCAGAGCCAGCGACGCCAGCTGCCTCGTCCCGAGTGGTGGGCTCGGCTGCACCTTCCTCTCCGAACCCCAGAGACGCCCAGGGACGAGGCTCCAGACCCCGCTTCCCGAGTGGCGCCCCTGGAAAGGCCCCGTGTGCTGCCTCCCCGGCCCAGGTCCACCTGCGGCGCTGCGGGCGCTGCCGCTGCCGACACCACACCGATGCCGCCCGCCACTGGGTCTGACTCCGGCCCGCAGCTGCCGGCTCCATCGCCCTCCTGCCTCCTCGCCCGTCAGTGGCTTCGCGCTGGGAAATTCGGACCCTGAGGCCGAGCTGGCAGCGCCCACAGCCAGGCGCCCACCAGCCTCCGAGTCCTCGGGGCCGTGGGTGCTGGACAGGGGCCCTGGGGCCGGGCACGTGTCCACCTCAGGGTCCTCCTCCCTGACTCCGCCTGTTCGCTGCACACCCCCTCTTGAGGGCCCTGGAACCATAAGAAATGCACACCCCCTCCTGCCATCAGGAGGCTGGCCGCCTCCAGGAACCAGAGACCCGCGGACACAGCCCAGGGCAGACAGAACCCGGTCAGTGCCGGCAGTGAGACACCGGCTGAGCGCCAGGGAAGGCGCAAGAGGGGGTGAGTCCACCCGGTGTCTTCCCGGCGGGTGGGTGGGAGGGTGGCCCTGCAGGCTCTCGGGACAGAACCCTCTAGAACAGCGGTTCTCAACCTGTGGGTGGCGACCCCTTTGGGGGTCGAACGACCCTTTCACAGGAGTCACCTAAGACCCTCAGAAAACACCTATTTCCCATGGTCTTAGGAACCAACACATCGCTCCTTGGTGTAGCAAAGTGTAGCCATGCAGTTTACTGTTGTCCTAGGGAGAATGTTACCCATGCTACACCACGATTCAAGACAACATTTCATTTATTTGTCATTAGAAATAAATATTTCACAATATATAATTACATATTGTTTTTGTGATTAATCCCTGTGCTTTAATTATGTTCCATTTGTAACAACGAAAATACATCCTGCCTATCAGATATTTACATGACAGTTCATCACAGTAGCAAAATGACAGGAATGAGGTAGCAACGGAAATAGTTTTATGGTTGGGGATCACCACCCCATGAGGAGCTGTCTTAAAGGGCCGCGGCCTTAGGAAGGTGGAGAACCGCTGGTCTAGTAAGTGGCTCTCAGCCTTGCTTAGGCCACGCCCCACCGAAGCATCTCTGCAATCCTGATGCCCCGTGACACAGAATTCTTATTATTATTCAAAAAGGGCGCTCCTGCCCTAACAGGTGTGGCTCAATGGATAGAGCGTCGGCCTGTGGACTGGAAGGTCCCAGGTTCGATTCCGGTCGAGGGCGTGTACCTTGGTTGCGGGCACATCCCCAGTGGGGGGTGTGCAGGAGGCGGCTGATCCATGTCTCTCTCTCATCGCTGTTCCAACTCTCTGTCCCTCTGCCTTCCTCTCTGTAAAAACTCAATGAAATATATTTTTTTTAAAAAAGTGCACTCCCGTTCAGGTGGAGGAAGCCTGAAAGGCCGCCGACGTGGTCTACACAGGCTCCCACGGAACACGGCATCCGGGAGAGAGAGATGAAAGAACGAAAGGTCAGCCGGAGGACTGGGGCGGAAATCACTGAGAAACTGGTCAGAAGATAATGATAACAGGAAGCGATATGAAAAAAAATAGCCAATAAAGTCTCAGAGCATTTCATAGAGAACGGTAATGCATCACTGTCACCAGAGATGTTGATAAACTGTACACAAGGCCCTGAAACCATAAGAAATGCAGAACTCACTGTTCACAACTTATTCCCAAACTGCCCCCTTCAAAGCCCAGGTGCCCCTCCACCCCCCGTGGCCTGTGCCCGCGGTGGGGACCCTGCTCTGGAAGGAGAGCGGCCGGGCTGGAGCTGAGGCGGGAGGGACCCTCTCGGCTTGCGCTCTGCCCGCTGGCGAGGTCTGAGTGGGGCCCTGGGGCGGCGGATGCTGCGAGGGCACCTGCAGGTGCTTATGGAGGCGCGTGTGGGGGGCACTGTCCCGGCTCCGGCGCCCGCGGGCACACCCAGGCCCTGCCCTCTGAGGCCAGCACCATCCTGAGGAGACCCTCATGTCTGCAGCGGCTCCTCCTGCCTTCCCCTCCTCCTTCCCCTCCTCCTTCCCCTCTGCCCTCTGGCTTCCTCTTGAGGGTCTGGCTTGGGCAGGGGTGGCGACCGCTGAGAACGGGGCCTGCCCCCCTGATGGGAACAGGGAGCTGGAAGCCGGGGGGAAGGGGGTGGTAATGCAGGTCCCGGGAACCCCCCACCCCACCCCCAGAGGATCCCAGGAGCATGGCAGAGCCCGGGAACGGGCCATGGAGCCACGCGGTGAGGCCTCCCCAGGGAAAGGCCGCGGGTGAGCCCCTGACTGCCCCCCCACCCCCAACGCTCGGCCCACCAGCAGGTGGCCACCCGCTCCTCCACCACCAAGAGGCCGGTGAGCTACCGGACAGCGAACCCCAGCCTTCGGGTCTCCAAGCTGAGCCGGGGAAGTTGCCACTGAGTTCCAACAAGTACAGTGGTACCTCGAGATACGAGTGCCCTAACGTACGAGATTTTTGAGATACGAGCCGTTGAGCGAGCTATTTTTGCTTTGAAATACGAGCAACAGTTGAGATAGGAGTCATCGCGCGGATCGGCCGGCTGCACACGACCCACCCGTTTACCGCGACGCGAGCGTCTCATCGTTTCCCACGCCTCAAGGTGACGGAACGAATTAAACTCATATCTCGAGGTGCCACTGTAGTAGAAAACGGGACTGGACAATCGCTAATTCTTTCTGGATCCGGGAGGAAGGGAAGGCCGCCCTCAGAACGGGGGACCCCGGCAGGTGCAGAGGGAGAACCCCACTTGAAGGAGCAGAGACTGCCCAGAAACAGTATTGGAGCTAACGGACTGCTGAGAGTGAAAGCCCCGGGCGGCAGGCGGTCCCCAAGGGTTTGCACGCCTCGGCGGGGTTTGCCTGCAGGAGGTCCCTCTACTCCGGACAAGAGAATTGTGGGGTAAAACTCCCCGCCCCTGCCCAGCGCCTCCGGCCTGGAGGGAAAGGGACGTCTTCAAACCCACTCTGTTCTTCCCTCAAGTCCTGCCACAGGGGAAACCAGGGAACCGGGGCCCCCAGTTCTCTTCCCCCCTAACTGGCCAGGGGGAGGGGGAAAGGTCCACCCCCTGCCCCCTCCAGCCGTCCTGGCCCCGCCGCGGGGAGGACTGAGAGACGCGGCCAAGTTCCTGGGGGCACAGGCTCACGGGAGGCGGGAACCTTCTGGCGGGACCACAGGAGCCCTCCCCGCCGCACGCCGCCCCCACCGCGCCGACGGCCCATCGACAGCACTTCCTGTGCACCCAGCGACCGAGGAGACATGCAAGGAAGAACACGAAAGGCAGAGAATGCGGCTTGAAGAGACGGAGCACACATCAGGACCAGACTGGGCTGCGGCGGGGATGCTGGCACAGTCGGGCCAGGGATGTCAAACGGCTGTGACCGGTGTGCGAAGGCTTTCAGGGACGACATCAACGGCGTGCGAGAGCAGACGGGGGCTGCGAGCAGGGCGGCGGGAATCCCGAGGAGGCACCAGAGAGAGATGCTGGTGGTCAAACACCCCAACAGAGGAGACGGCCTCCGATGGGCCTTGTAGCAGACTGGACACGGCTGAGGAGAGAAACTTGGAGCTTGAGGATATATATACAGTGGTACCTCGAGATATGAGTGCCCTAACATACAAGATTTTTGAGATACGAGCCGTCGAGCGAGCGATTTTTGCTTTGAAATACGAGCCACAGTTGAGATAGGAGTCATCGTGCAGATCAGCCGGCTGCACACGACCCACCAGTTTACCGCGACTCGAGCGTCTCATAGTTTCCCACGCCTCACGGTTACGGAATGAATTAAACTCATATTTCAAGGTACCACTGTGTGTGTGTGTGTGTGTGTAGAGAGAGAGAGAAAGAGACAGAGAGACAGAGAGAGCGACAGAGAGAGAGACAGACAGAAAGAGAATCCCCAAACTTCAAAGCAAAGCAGGGCGGAGAGAAGCAGGGTCTAAGATCTGCAGGACAATGGCGCTGGGGACCCTACATTAATGAAAACCCCAGGAGAAGAACAGAGCAGAAAAATATATGTGAAACCATAATGACTAAATGTCCCCCAAATTAATGTCAGACACAAGATCACAGCTCTGGGCAGCGCAGAGAACAGCCAGCAGGACCAGTACACAATGACACTTAGACCCCAGCGGGGCGGCTCAGTAGGTTGAAGGGTTGTCCCGTACGCCAGAAAGGTTGCAGGTTTGATTCCCGGTCAGGGCACGTACCTAGATTTTAGGCTCCATCTCCAGTTGGACAGTGTATGGGAGGCAACTGATCAATGTTTCTCTCTCTCTCTCTCTCCCCCTTCCTCTCTCTCTAAAAATCGATAAAAATATGTGCTCAGGTGAGGATAAAACAACACACACTTAGGCATTTAACTTTCAAACTGCACTAAATCAACGAAAAGAGCAACCAAGATAGGAGCACCTAAATCCTATATAATAAAAGGCTAATATACAAACTGTCCCCTCAGGAGTTTAACCGATTGGGAGTTCGAACACTTGCTATGACATGTGCTGACCACCAGGGGGTGGCGCAGAATGAGGGAAGGCCCCCAGCCAGCAGCCTGCAGCTGGGAGAAGGAAGGCCCCCATCTGCCCTGATTGCTGGCCAGGCCTAAGGACCTCACCGTGCACGAATTGCGTGCACCAGGCCTCTTGTATTTATATTTAAAAAAAAAAAAGTTCCAGAGGACTTTGAGAGATTGATGACAATACAGTCATAGCAGGGGGATTTTAACATCCCATTGACTTCCCTGAATTGATCCTCCAGACAAAAAATTAACAAGGAAACGGTGATGATAAAAGACACGCTGGGTCAGATGGATTTAATTGACATTTATAGAACATTTATAGAACATTTACCTCCAAAGCTGCAGAATATACATTTTTCTCAAGTGCGCACGAGTCATTCTCAAAGAGAGACTGCATGTTAGGACACAAAGCAAGTCTCTAGAAATTCAAGAAGATTGAAAGCATATCAAGCATCTCTCAGATCACAATGGAACGAAATTAGAAATCAACAACAGTAAAAACACTCAAAAACATTCAAACACGTGGAGGCTAAGTAGCATGTTATTGAACAATGAGTGGGTTACCAATGAGGTCAAGGAAGAAATCTAAAACTCCCTGAGAGGGAAGTCCATAGCACTACAGGCATACCTCAACAGAAGGAAGGAAGGAAGGAAGGAAGGAAGGAAGGAAGGAAGGAAGGAAGGAAGGGAGGGAGGGAGGGAGGAGAGAGAGAGAAAGAAAAATTAATAATAAACTATTTAACCCTACATCTTAAAGAATTAGAAAGAGACCAACAAGAAAAGCCCAGAGTAAGTAGAAGGAAGGAAATAATAAAGATTAGAGCAGAGATAAATGACATAGAAACTAAAAAAGAAACTATACAAAAGATCAATGAGCCTTAGCGGGTTTGGCTCAGTGAATAGAGCATTGGCCTGCAGACGGAAGGGTCCAGGGTTCGATTCCAGTCAAGGGCACATGCCCGGGTCATGGCTTTGAACCAGTAGGGGGCATGCAGGAGGCAGCCAATCAATAATTCTCTCTCATCATTAATGTTTCTATCTCCCTCTCCCTTTCCCTTACTTTCTGAAATAAATTACACACACACACACACACAATATGAAACAAAAGATCAATGAAACTAAGAGCTAGTTCTTTGAAAAGATAAGTTTGATGAACTGTTAGCCAGACTAATCAATAAACAACAAGACTCAAGTAAATAAAATCAGAAACAAAAGCAGAGAAGTAACAACTGACACTACAGAAGTACAAAGGATTGTAGGAAAATACTATGAACAACTATATGCCAACCAGCTGGATAATGTGGATGAAATGGATAAATTCCAGGAAAAGTACAACCCCCAAAACGCAATCAGGAAGAATCAGGAAACCTGAATAGGCCAGAGTAAGTAGAAACAATAAAGCAGTAATACAGTGGTACCTCGAGATACGAGTGCCCTAACATACGAGATTTTTGAGATACGAGTTATTTTTGCTTTGAAATACGAGTCATCGCGCGGATCGGCCGGCTGCACACGATCCACCAGTTTACCGCGACTCGAGCGTCTCATAGTTTCCCACACCTCAGTCAGTGTGCTTGTTTACCTCGTTGTCGAAGCATCTTTTGTGTATTTACATACTTTATCACATTTCTTTTTAAAACCATGGGTGCGAAGAAAGCGAGTAGAAAGGTCAGTGCTCAGAAGAGGATGATGTCTATTGAATTAAAGCGTGAAATCATAGAAAAATATGAGCAAGGTCTGCGAGTAGCTGACTTGGCGAGGCAATACGGGCATAGTACTTCAATAATATGCACTGTGCTTAAACAGAAGGAGTCGATAAAGGGTATAACGCCAGCTAAGGGCGTTACAATAATTTCTAAGCTCCGTAGCTCTCTCCATGAAAAGATGGAGAATCTACTGATGGTGTGGGTGACGGAGAAGCAGCTTAAAGGAGATACATTAACACAGGGCATCATATGCCAGAAGGCGCGAGCGATTTACGGTGATTTGCTGGAGCAGACCCGGCGCACTTCCACGGACGAAGCATCAAAAGACTCATTTAAAGCCAGTAGAGGCTGGTTTGATAACTTCAGGAAAAGGTCCGGCATTCACTCCATTGTCAGGCATGGTGAGGCAGCAAGTTCGGATGTGAAGGCAGCTGAGGATTACCTCCAAACTTTTTCCGAACTGAGAGAAGCCAGAGGATATATCCCCCAGCAAGTCTTCAACTGTGAGGAGACAGGGCTTTTCTGGAAGAAGATGCCGAATAGGACTTACATGACGGCAGAGGAGAAGGTGATGCCAGACCACAAACCCATGAAGGATAGGCTACCTCTCACACTGTGCGCCAATGCGAGTGGTAACTGCAGGATCAAGCCTCTGCTCATATACCATTCGGAAAACCCCAGAGTCTTTAAGTCACATAAGATTTTTTTAAATTAAATCTTTATTATTCAGATTATTACATTTGTTTCTCTTTTTTCCCCTCCATAGCATCCCTCCACCCAGCTCCCACTCTTCCCTCTGCCCTTACCTCCCTCTCATTGATCTCATCCATAGGTGTATGATTTTTGTCCAGTCTCTCCCTGTACACCCCTCACCCCTTGGCCCCTGAGAATGATCAGTCCACTCCCTTTCTGTGCTCCTGATTCTATTATATTTTACCTTTTTCTTCTTCCTCTTCTAAAAGAGTACCTTTCAGCATTTCATATAATACTGGTTTGGAGTTGATGAACTCCTTTAGCTTTTTCTTATCTGTGAAGCTCTTTATCTGCCCTTCAATTCTGAATGGTAGCTTTGCTGGATAGATTATTCTTGGTTGTAGGTTCTTGCTATTCATCACGTTGAATATTTCCTGCCACTCCCGTCTGGCCTGCATCATTTCTGTTGAGAAATCAGCTGACAGTCATATGGGTGCTCCTTTGTAGGTAATGAATTGTTTTTCTCTTGCTGCTTTTAATATTCTCTCTTTGTCTTTATTCTTGGTATTTTAGTTATAATGTGTCTTGGTGTAGTCCTCTTTGGATTCCTTTTATATGGGATTTTGTGTGCTTCCTGGACTTGAAAGTCTATTTCTTTTACCACATGTGGGAAGTTTTCTGTCATTATTTCTTAAATAGGTTTTCAGTATCTTGCTCTCTCTCTTCTTCTGGCACCCCCACAATTCTGATGTTGGTATGCTTGAAGCTGTCCCAGAGGCTCCTTACACTATCTTCACATTTTTGGATTCTTTTCTCTTCTTGCTTTTCCAGTTGAGTGTTTTCTGCTTCTTTATATTTAAAATTTTTTACTTGATTCTTGCCTTCCTCTAGTCTGCTGTTAGGTCTCTGTATAATATTTTTTATTTCAGTCAGTGTCTCAAGTTGGTCCTTTTTCATCTCCTCTTGGGACTCGCTAAATTTATTCATCATCTCTAGTTGGATCTTTTGCATCTCTAGTTGGTCCTTTTGCATCTCCTCTTGGGACTTGATAAATTTATCCATCTTTTCTAGCATATTCTTGAAAAACCTTATAAGCGTGGTTTTGAGCTCTATATCCAGTCGTTTTTTTCCCTCCATTTCTTTTGTTTGTGATCCCTTCCCTTGTCTCGGCATTTGCACTATGCGGGGAGAACTTCTGTGTTGAATTCAGCCTTATGATACCAGACTTGCAAAACCGATGAAGCCTCTATTGAGCTTGGGATGGGTGGAGTCTCAGGGCTTAAGGGACCGCCTTGCCTTCCAGTCCGCCCGACCCTCCATGGCCCCCGAGTCTCACATGATTGGGTAATCACTGGAGCGGTCCTTGTGTGCGCGCGCGCCTGCAGTGCCTTTAGACTGCTGCCTTTCCGCCTCCCCTGCGCATCAGGACCACACGAGTCTAGGTCCCCAGGGTTTTGCCCGGAACTGGGATTTAGTGGAGTTAGAAGTGGCTCAGTTGGGAGGATCTGTCTCCCCCGCCCCCCCACTCGCGAAAGTCAGTGGCACAATCAGCAGTCTGTCCTCTGCGCAGTGCCGTGTGCGCCACCAGACCTCCTATCATTTGCGACTCCCCTAAATTTCCATGCACCTCTCCCTTTTCATAGTCCAAACTCCCCCTGTATGCGTTTCGGCTGGATCTGGGGTTCAATGCCGTAGGATAAGGGGTTCAATGCTGTTGGGAGTCTCTGTTTCCCTCCCGCCAGAGAAAGCCAGCCAGGTTCTCTGGCACCTGCTCTCTCAGGGCACGGGTCTCTGTACCTCAGCTTTTTGCAGCTCCTCTGGGTCTCCGTGAGCCCCTCTCCTTCCCTCTAGCTGTAGAACTTCCACTCAGCCAGCTTTCCTGTGGTTCTGGATGATGTCCGTTCTGTCTTTTAGTTGTAGTTTTGAAATTGCTGTGCGAGGCAGCAGTGTAGGTGTTTACCTAGGCCGCCATCTTGGATTCTCCGAAGTCACATAAGATTTTAAAATATAAACTGCAAGTTATGTGGAGGGCAAACCCGAAGGCATGGGTCACCAGGCAGTTCTTTGTGGAGTGGCTAAACCTGGTTTTCGGCCCTTCTGTTAAGAAATATCTACAGGAAAACAACCTAACTATGCAAGCCCTCCTCGTCCTCGACAATACTCCTGCTCACCCACCGAACCTCGAAGATGAACTCCTCGAAGAGTTCAAGTTTATAAAGGCTGTCTACCGACCTCCCAACACCACTCCTATCCTGCAGCCCATGGATCAGGAGGTGATTTGTGATTTTAAAAAGCTGTACATCAAGCCCTGTTCCGGCGCTGCTTTGAGGTGATGGAGAACAAACCTCACCCTTCGAGAGTTCTGGAAGAACCACTTTAACATCGTGATAGGCCTCAGAATTATTGATCAGGCCTGGCTGGGTGTTACAAGGAGGATTTTGATCTCTGCATGGAAGAAGCTGTGGCCTGAGGCCGTAGCCGAAAGGACCTTTGAAGGATTTGAACCCAAGGTGCCAGTGGAGAAGGAGATAGTGTCTCTGGGAAAATCCATGGGCCTGGAGGTGGATGAGAGACGTGAATGAGCTGGTCGAGGAGCACTCTCTGGAACTCACCACAGAGGAGTTACAAGAGATGCAGTCTCAGCAACATGCGGAGGTTCTCCAAGAAATTGGTTTCGAGGAGGAGCCAGAGGTGGAGGAGATCTCTACAAGTGAGATAAAGGAGATCTTAGGAATGTGGGAGAGGGTGTCACACTTCGTGGAAAAGAAACACCCCGAAAAAGTTGCTACTGGTTGTGCATCGGAGCTGTTTTTGAATAAGAAAAATGTATTTATAAATACATTTCAATAAAACTTGCCTCACCCATTTCAGAAACATTCTGAAAGGGAGGAAGAGGCAAACCTCGTTGGACACGTTTTTTTGTTTTTTTTTTAAATGGGCCAAAGATGTAAAGACCAGTAGCAATTAAGTTCAGTGAAGATTAGTTAAGTTACATTCAGTTTAGGGATAAAGTGTAGCATTCAGAGTATAACAAGTAGGTAAATACACTTTATAAAACCAGTTTATTCCTTTACATTCTCTTTCATTATGTTTTTATACAATATTTGTCATTTATAAATACATTTTCCTTATTCAAATCATGTAACATGAACAACTGGGGTGGCATTTTGGGGGCTGGAACGGATTTACGGCATTTCAATTGATTTCAATGGGAAAATTTGCTTTGAGATACGAGCAACTTGATATACGAGCAAGGTTATGGAACGAATTAAACTTGTATCTCGAGGTACCATTGTAAAAACAAAAATTTTTTAAATGTAAAAAACAAACACACTCCCAGCAAACAAAAGCCTGAGTCTGGATGGCCTTTCCAGGGGAGCTTACCAAACATTTAAAGAAAAACTAACACCTAAACTCCTCAAAATATTCCAAAAAAAATCCAGGAGGAAGGGACACTTCCGAGCTCTTTTCATGAGGCCAGCGAATCCCTAATTCTAAAACCAGATAAAGACTCCACAAAGAAAGAGAATTACAAGTCAACATCCCTGATGAACACAGATGCTAAAATCCTCCACAAAATATTAGCCAATCAGATCCAGCAGCGTATGACAAAGGTCATACACCATGGCCACGTGGGATTTATTCCAGGGATGCAAGGCTGGTACAATGTCTGCAAACCAATAAGTGTGCTAGACCACATAGACACATTGAAAGACAAAAGCCACACGATCATATCCACAGACGCAGAAAGCTCCTGCAGGCTCCTCCTGTGGGAAGGGCATCCAGCAACGTTGGGGACCAGGGCTCAGGGGAGCGGGAAGGTGCAAAACAGGCCACATTTGGAGACCAAGCTCTTTGCATTTTCCGTCCACTGCCTCAGTTTACCTATTTGTAGTTAGAAGAAGGTCCAGGAGGAACTGAGCAGGGCTGGCTCCAAAACTGGGGTGCAGGCAGTGGACACGCCCTCTTGTTACCCTGAGACGGGCAGCGTGGATGCTGGATGCACAGTGGGGCTCGGAGGGGCCTCTGCCTGCCCAGGGCCTCATCTTGGGGAAGCTAGCCCTCACTGGATGCCCAGGTCACCAGCCGTAGCAGTGGCACCTGCCTCTGGCCCTAGCCCTGGCCCTGGGGGAAGTGGGCAGCCCTATACCAAGGCCCCTCAGCTGACTTTGTTGAAGAAAAAAGAACCCTGGAGATTCATGTACTGTATGATGGAAAAACACACCTCATGTTCCCCCAAAAAGACAGTATACAGTGGTACCTCGAGATACCAGTTTCATTCGTTCCGTAACCTTGAGGCGTGGGAAGCTATGAGACGCTCGAGTCGCAGTAAACTGGTGGGTCGTGTGCAGCCGGCCAATCCATGCGATGGCTCCTATCTCAAATGTTGCTCATATTTCAAAGCAAAAATCCCTCCCTCGACGGCTCGTATCTCAAAAATCTCGTATGTTAGGGCACTCGTATCTCGAGGTACCACTGTATTTTGTACTTTGTAAAGTGTTCATTAAAATGGAGAAAACAACAATAAAAATAGATGCAGAAAAGGCATTCAACAAAACCCAACACCCATCCTATATAATAAAAGAGTAATATGCAAATTGACCATCACTCCAACACACAAGATGGCTGCCTCCAGGTGAACACAAGATGGCTGCCACAAGGTGGCCAGAAGGGGAGGGCACTTGTGGGTGATCAGGCCTGCAGGGAGGGCAGCTGGGGGTGACCAGGCTGGCAGGGGAACAGTTAGGCATTGATCAGTCTGGCAAGGAAGTGGTTAGGGGGTTATCAGGCTGGCAGGCAGAAGTGGTTAGGGGCGATCAGGCAAGCAGGCAGGTGAGCGGTTGGGAGCTAGGAGTTTTGGATTGTGAGAGGGATGTCCCAGATTGGAGAGAGTGCAGGCTGGGCTGAGGGACACACACCCTTCCCCAAAATTTGTGCACCGGGCCTCTAGTTTTTGATAACAACTCTCAGCAAAGTGGAAAAGAGGGAGCATGATAAAGGCCATAAATGACAAACCTACGGTGAACATTAAATTCAATGGGGTGGGAGGAAAAAAGCATTTCCCCTAAGAATAGGAACAAGACAGGGATGTCCACTTTCACCACTCTTATTCAGCACAGTACTGGAAGTCCCAGTCACAGCAACCAGACAACAAGAAAAAATAAAAGGAATCCAACTCGGAAAGGGGGAAGTAAAACTCTCATCATTCGCAGATGACATGATATTGTATATACAAAAACCTAAAGACTCCACCAAAAAAAACTACTAAGTGTAATTAATAAATTTGGCAACGTAGCAGGATTCAAAATCAACACCCAAAAATCAGTGGCTTTTTTACATGCCAATCATGAATTATCAGAAAGAGAAACGAAATAATCCTATTTGCTATTGCAGCAAAAAAAAAGTAGGATACTTAGGAATGAACTTAACCACGGAGGTAAAAGACTTGTGCTCGGAAAACTACAGAATGTTCAAAAAGAGATAGAGGAAGATATCAACAAGTAGAAGAATATACCGAGTTCATGGATTGGTAGAATTAACATCATCAAAATGTCCATACCACCCAAAGCTATCTACATATTCAATGCAACCCCCATTAAAATACTGATAGCATATTGCACAGATCTAGAACAAATCCTCCAAAAATTTACATGAAACCAAAAAAAGACCCCGAATATCTGCAACCATTTTTTAAAATATATTTTATTGATTTTTTACAGAGAGGAAAGGAGAGGGATAGTTAGAAACATCAATGAGAGAGATACATCGATCAGCCGCCTCCTGTACGTCCCCTACTAGGGATGTGCCCGCAACCAAGGTACATGCCCTTGACCAGAATCGAACCTGGGACCTTTCAGTCCATAGGCCGACACTCTATCCACTGAGCCAAACCGGTTTTGGCTCTTCAACCATCTTGAGAAAGAAGAACAAAGTTGGAGGAATCACAATACCAGATTTCAAGGTATACTACAAAGCCACCGTCATCAAAACAGCTTGGTCCTGGCACAAGAACAGGTGTATAGATCAATGGAACCCATAAACTGACCCAATCTGTTATACTCATTTAATATTTGACAAAGGAGGCAAGAACATACAATGGAGTCAAGCCAGTCTATTCAAGGTGTTAGGAAAATTGGACAGATACATGCAAAAAAACAAAATACCACAAACGAGATTAGGCCACCAACTTACACCCTCTACATGAATAAACTCAGAGTGGATAAAAGACTCAAATGTAAGTCACGAAGCCATAAACATCTTAGAAGAAACCATCGGCAGGACAACCTGGGACATCTCTCAGAGCCATATGCTTACAGATACCGCTCCTAGGGCAAAGGAAACCAGGGAGAAAAGAAACACATGGGACTACATCAAAACAAAAGGCTCCTGCACAGTGAAAACAAACAAACCAACCATCATCAAAAAAAAAAAAAAAAAAAGGGTGCTTGCTCTATGGGAGGACGTATTTGGCAACGATACATCTGATGAAGGGTTAATGGCCAAAAGAGACAAGGAACTCGTGCAACTGAAAAGGAAGACAAGCAATCCAATGTAAGAATGGGCGGAGGGCTTACAGAGATACTTCTCCAAAGCGGACACAGAGATGGCCGAGAGTCATATGAAAAAAAAGGCTCCAAGTCACTTATCATCAGAGAGATGCAAACTGCAATGACAATGAGGCGTCACCTCACACCTGCCAGAATGGCTACCATCAACAAATCAACAAAAGCGCGCTAGCAAGGATGTGAGGAAAAGGGAACCCTCGCACACTGCTGGTGGGAGTGCAGGCTGGTGCAGCTGCTGTGGAGAACAGCATGGAGGCTCCTCAAAAAGTTAAATATGCTACCGCCATGCTATTCCACTTTTAGGAATACAGTGGTACCTCGAGATACGAGTGCCCTAACATACGAGATTTTTGAGATATGAGCGATTTTTGCTTTGAAATACGAGCAACATTTGAGATAGGAGTCATCGCGCGGATCGGCCGGCTGCACACGACCCACCAGTTTACCGCGACTCGAGCGTCTCATAGTTTCCCACGCCTCAAGGTCACGGAACGAATTAAACTCGTATCTCGAGGTACCCCTGTAAATCCTAAGAGATCCAACATGCCCATCAGAGAGAAGGCATCACCCCTATTTTTGTAGCAGCCCAGTTTACAATGGCTAAGACCTGGAAATTGTCAAAGTGCCCCTCAGTGGATCAGTGAATTAAAAAAAAACCCTGTGGTACAGCCTGTTCGGCATGGCTTAGTACTTGAGCCTCGATCTATGAACCAGAAGGTCCCAGTTCGAATCCCAGTCAGGGCACAGGCCAGGGTTGCGGGCTCAGTCTCCGGTGGGGTGTGTACAGGAGGCAGTTGATCAATGATTCTCTCTCCTCCCTGATGTTTCTATCTCCCTCTCTCTCTCCCCTCCCCTCTGAAATACAAAAAAAAATACATAAAAAAAATAAAATAAAAACGCCGTGGTACATTTATACCATGGAATACTGTGTAGCCGTAAAAAAAAGAAAAATCTTGGAGAGACCTGAAGAATATTATGCAAAGCAAAGTAAGCCATCCACAGAAAGACAAGTATATGATCTCACTCGTATATGGACTCTAATGAGCAAAATAAATGGTGGAGCAAAACAGATCCAGAGACAGAGAAGCATAGAACAGACTGCGGAACCTCAGAGGGAAGGCGGGGGAGGGTGCATAGGTGGGAAGTGATCAACCCGAGAACGTGTACGCTTATATACATATAACCCCTAGACCAGACAATAGGGTGGGTTCGGGACACGGCTGGGCTAGACGGGGTAAATGGGGAGGAACCAAGGTGGTGGCATAAGTAAACGTTTGTACTTGCCACCTACCACAACC
This sequence comes from Lasiurus borealis, assembly GCA_004026805.1. Lineage (NCBI taxonomy): Eukaryota > Metazoa > Chordata > Mammalia > Chiroptera > Vespertilionidae > Lasiurus > Lasiurus borealis. The sequence goes on along the minus strand of PVJN01013171.1, from coordinate 32,229 downwards.
ACATGAACAGTACAACTAAAATAAGAACAACCATCATCCGAAGCTGGCTGCACAGGAAGCTTCTGATGATAGAAACAAAGAAGAAAGCACACTGAGACCGGTAAGAGGTGCAGAGGCGCAAAATGAGCTGGGTCAGGCACCCCCATGGGCCACTTTTTTAATCAGGAGGGAGATGGTCTCTGCAGAGGCTGCTGGTGAGGAGTGGGGACCTCAGCCCCACTCCCAAAGCCCAGCCCAGGGTGGCAGAGCTGCAAAAGGAAGTCTCTACCTGCAGAGAGAACTGCAGGCTGTAAAAACCAGGGCGGATTGGGGCTCAGGGACACAGAGGCTGCTGGGGACCCAGCTGTTCCTCTTAAAAGGCCGCACCATGAACTGACTGTGCAAGGCCCCGCATCCTCTGAGAGCACCAGGGAGAGGATCTGAGGTGGACACAGACACACATGAGGAGGAACTGGATTATCTAGCATGAGGGCCGGGACTAGGGAAAAGCTTTCTCTTAGACCAGTGGTGCTCAACCTTCCTAAGGCCGCGGCCCTTTAATGCAGCTCCTCATGGGGTGGTGACCCCCAACCATACAATGATTTCCGTTGCTACTTCATCACTGTCATTTTGCTACTGTTATGAACTGTAATGTAAATATCTGATAGGCAGGATGTGTTTTCGTTGTTACAAATGGAACATAATCAAAGCATAGTGATTAATCACCAAAACAATATGTAATTATATATTATGAAATATTTATTTCTAATGACAAATAAACTAAATGTTGTCTTAAATCGTGGTGTAGCATGGGTAACAGTCTTCCTAGGACAACAGTAAACTACATGGCTACCCTTTGCTATACTGAGGAGCGGTCTGTTGGTTCCTAAGACCATGGGAAATAGGTGTTTTCCAATAGTCTCAGGCGACCCCTGGGAAAGGGTCGTTCGACCTCCAAAGGGGTCGCAACCCACAGGTTGAGAACTGCTGTCTTAGACAAAGGTGCTCCCAGGAGTCATTGTTCCTACGCTGGAATCTTCTTGGTTGCAGGGCTGACTGGCAGCCATTTCTGTTTGCTCTCCCCCTGATGATTCCCTGTGAGACCATGCCTCATCCAATTTGCAGCCCCACCAAACCTGTATGCGGCAGATTTTGCCTATGAATGGCCTGTCCTTGCTCAGGTTGAAATCTGTCAAACAAGCTGCAGCTGGGTCTGAGAGCCCCAAGCCTATCAATAAAAGGACCAAGGCCCGACACCATCACCCAGCCTGCCTTGCTACACAGCTGGGCCTCGTCATGGCATTTTCAAACCCCATACAAAGAGGAGGAATCAGCAGGTCTCTCTGTAGCTCCTGATAGATGGCCCCTGGCAGTGGGCTGACCATATCAGATTATAACTCTCTGCATCCACAAGTGTCACACTCAAGAGGCAGGCTCAGTGAGCACCAAAGCCCCCCTGAAGCGAGTCCTGATCCATAGGGGTGACTCCTACACAGCAGCTCTCCCACTGTAGTCGCAATTGACCTGGAGGTCAATTCCTCCCAATGACACCAACAGCAATCAAGTCTCAACTACAAGGAGACTGTGCTCACAGCCCACAAAGGGGTGCACCTAGAGTGTCCACCTCAGGTGACTGGGGAGGTTGACATTGCAGCTCTATCCAATACAAAGAAATAAACTCAGGGAAGCAGCCAAAGTGCAGAGACAGAGAAACATGCCACAAATGAAAGAAATGAAAGAAAGCTAAATACTGGATATAGAGTTCAAAACCACGGTTATAAGGTTACTCAAGAGTCTTCTAGAAACCTCCAGGGCATTTAGTGAGACTTTGAAGGATCTCAGTGAGAATGCAAAAAAAAAAAAAGGAGGGGGAAGGAAGGAAGGAAGGAAAGAAGGAAGGAAGGAAGGAAGGAGAAAAAGGAAAAGAAAAAGGAAAAGGATCAGTCAGAAATTAAGCATTCACTGACTAAATTAAAGAAAAATATACAGCAATTCGTAGAACCAAGGATTCTGAGAATCAAATCAATGATTTGAAATATGACAAAGGAATAAGAGTCCAAAAATATGAAGATAGTGTAAAGAGCCTCTGGGACAACTTTAAGCGTACCAACGTTCACATTATGGGGGTGTCAAAATGTCGGAAACCAAACATTGTTCTTACTAAATGGATGTGAACAGGAGGCCAGAAGGCTGGTCACCCTTAACTGCTCTGAAAGGTCAGAGCTAATCACTCACTGTTTAGTTGAAACATTGTTGGCTGAAGCAACCTCTACCTGTCTGTCTCATGTTAATTTCTGTTTTGTTATTTGGGTGTGTCCCAAAGCCTGAATAAAAGGGAGAAAAAGGCCAGAGCAAGTGGCAGTTCTTTCCACTAGAGGAAGGCTCCCGCCTGCCCCCCCCCCCCCCAATATCGCCAAATTAATGTTTTCCGGTCTCTCATTTCATTTGCGTGCGGCCTCCTCCAGAACCCGAACCCTGAACCGGGAACCCTGAACCACGCGGGACGTGGAAAGAGGTGCCCACATCTGGCGCCTGACCACGGGACGTCTGGAGGAGAAGGTATTATTTGCCTAAGAGCAAAGGAAGGAAAATTCACCAAGGAAAATGGTGAGGGAAGATTCACCTAGGAAACGGTGAGGGGAATTCAACGTACGCAAAGCCCACGGATTGACTGCAGAGTCGCGATCTGTAAGTAGCGTGGGAACGTCTTTTGCAGTCAGGCTAATGGGGAAGAATTAGGTTATAAATATAAAGTAAACTTTATTGTAGACTTTTGGTTTGCATGCTTAAATAATGTGGTTTCTTGTTCAAATTAAAGTCTTAGTTTGCATTTGGAATCTGAAATCTGTAATATGTGAAACTCCACTGCTGAAACTGCCTCTGGTGTGGAGAAATTCAAAGGTGGCAGAAGAGGGCAAGGCTCTCTGCTCTCCTGCAATGAGATTACTGAAGGTTTCATTTAAAAATTATAAGAGAAATCGCAGGGAAATGCTAATCTTGGCCAAATTAGGTGCTAGTTATTACTTTGGAAAGGCGAAAAAGAAAGAAAAAATTTAAGATCTGTCTTTATCTTTTAAGCATGAAAAGAAATTCGGCCAGATCTCTTACTGATGCTTTCCTCCCTGAAGTAAGCAGGATGTGGAGGAAGTGAGACACTGTGGCAATCCAGTATGAAAGCCCACTCTCCCAGTATACTAATCTAAAGCCTCCTTTCTCGCCATGAAAAAGTTTTAAAAATTTAGAGATGTGTCTGGAATTTCTGTACTCGAGAGGAGAGAAGCCCGGCTTAAAAAGAAATGCGCGCAATTGTCCACCTTTTTGGACATATTAGACAGGGTTTTAAGCTGGAATCTCTCCACAAAAGCTGCAGAAAAAGAAAACCCCAGAACTGGTTTTATTTTTTAAGAAAAATGGCGTAACAGAACCAAAAGGAAAAGATTTTGTGTTATTAATCAAGGTTTTCAGCTACATGCAAATTAAATTGGGAGAAAATAAAATAAAATTTCTCTAATAATTAGGAATTCAAAATACGTTGTTGATTGGCCTAATAAAAAAGAATTAATTCTGTGATTCCCATCTGACAGTTTAAAAATATAATTGATATCTTAAGATAATTATAAAAAAATTTATAATCTTTAAATCTTTTATGAATATATATATTTGATGGTTTTTTCCATGTTAAAATTTCAAGGCTTTAACAGAGATGATTCCTGTAAACCCCATGGGCCCAGAGTAATACAAGAAACTTGGTCTCTCTTTTTAAGGACATCTTCTTAAATTTAACGGATCTAATATACTTGAAATTTCATGGAAAGCTTTACCAAATGAGAATTAATAAGTATACTTTAAATGTTGTAAAGGTTTTGGCCTCTAAGGACAGACGGTAGCACTCTAGGGAGAGGCATAAACACTCAGCCTGTGAGAGATCCAGTCTCTCCGTGTCCTAGATGTCAGAGAGGTAACCATTGGGCCAGACAGTGTAAATCAAAATTTCATAGAAATGGGCGGCCTCTAAATCAAGATACAGGGTATGGTCAACCACCGGGAAACGGCCAGAGTTATTAATAGGGGAAACCTGCCCTGCAAGGCCCACAGTGGATTCCCTCATCCCAGCAACTCCAGGAAGCGCAGGCCTGGATCTTAACAGCACCATAGCGGTCACTTTGACTCCCGACATTGGCCGGAAAGCTATTCCTACAGGAATTTGGGGTCCTATGTCACTGGGAGCATGGTAAAGAGGACGGTACAGACACCTAAGAATGTCTTTCGTACAGTAATATTTCCTGGGGCACATGGGGAAGTATTTTTGACTTATATTCCTGACCCTTCATGGGTAAGAACCTTTAGGTGTACTGATTCCCCTGCCTAAAGTAGTCTCTGAGAAGGGCAAAATGAAGTAACTAAATATTTCTTAAAATTCCAACATTAGAATTTAAAATGACAAAAAGCCCAAAGCCACCTGTATTCTTAAGCTAGAGGCGGGGCAACATTTGTGGCTTGTGAATCAGACATAAACATTAACTAAATTTGCTTTGCTTTTTAAATTAAGATACCTACTTTAATAAATTAGCTTTTTAAATAAAAATCAAGGTTTTCAGCTAAATAAAGAGCCAATGTTTTTGTAAGCAATTTGATTAAGCATTCTAATAAAGTAACTAAGACCCTGTCTATACAAAAAGAAATGGATAGCCAGTTTGAAATTGAATTGCCATGGCCTAGAACAAAAGAATATCCTTACATGATATTATTCTACAATGTCATTATAATTTTTTTGACAAATATCCCAAACAAACTTATAATCTAATTCTCTGAATGTTTGGTAGCAATTTAAAAAAATAACATAAAAGGAATGAAGGCAGTGAGAAGGCACTTGAGCATTCTATATTGGCTTTTCTTGCTCTTTTTGCCAAGAGGGACCCTCCCACGACTGTCACCTGAGCTTTCCGTTCATGCTGAGGTTGAAGCCTCATGTTGGCTGGTACCATGAATCTGTCTCTCACCCAGTGGTGTGAGCTGGGCCCTCCCTGGAGAAGAAACCTGGGTTCCCCAAGATATGTGATCAGTTTGTGGACCCTGCCAGCAGGCGAGGGGATCCCAAGGCAGGTACTGGGCGTGGAGGCCACAAGGGCATCGGCTACCAAGGAGACAGAACTGAACCTCACATCAACCTGCGTGGCCCCGGAGGATGGCTGGTTAGCCAGTGACGGGTAAGATTTCTCAGAGGAGGAACAACCTAAGACAGGCACAGTCGCAGAGGGGCCACCAGGAGAAAACTTGGGGATCAACAGAGGTGAGGCACAGACCCTCACCCCCCCAACATTACAGGGGCTTGAACCTTGGCCCGTTTAATGGAGGTCTCCTGCCCCATGGCTGCTTCACTTCCCACGCCCAGCTCTGATCTGGACCCAGGTGACAAGACAGAGACTTGGTCCAGCTCTGTTCGGGACACAGATGACAGACAAAGATTTGGTGCAGCTAGATTGGGACCCAGCAACAGACATACTTGGCTGATAGCTGCCCTATATTCTAAATTCAACTTAACACCAGGAATGCTCAGGGCCTACTCAAGAATGGAAATAATCCTTTCCACTAATATTTACAGGATAAAACTAAGATTGTTGTTAGAATATTAAAATAGTAGTTAAATTTTCAAATTAATTTAATTGGTTAATTGAAATAGGTGAATATTCAAGAAAATTTAATTGTCCTGGAAAAAAAGTTGTTCCTAAAGTATTAACTTAAATTTCTATTGGTAGTTCATTGCATGGTAAAATTACTTAGCATGCAATAAACATAAAGCAGTCATATTTGCATTATAAAAATTTTCCAAAAGCCTCATAATTAAATCAAAAAAGGGGGGATAGTACAGTAATATTATGTAAGGAAAAGTATCCTGTAAGCAAATTACATCTAGAAAAATTTTTTTTTTACTTAACAGCAAGACACTCATGAAAAACATACATAGTATTAAAATAAGCCAAAGGAAAATCATTTGGACAAAAATAAAAAGGATCCAAAGTCAAATTTATAGAAAAAATTCTCTTACTAACTTTTGGTCGAGAATGTTTATATATTTTCAGAAAAACAGCTTTAAGACCATGTGAATTGGTACAACAGAGAATGCTCCAGCTATGAAGACGAGAGGAGAAACAGTCCAGAGATGGAAGATGCTGACGACACCTTGCCATCCTAACAGTCAGCAGCTGTGCATCGATGCAGGTTGCCCAGGACCAAACCTGAGAGGGTCAGACCTGCATTGCCACCATTTGTCCACCATCCAGAACTGAAATATCATTGCTAACATGTACACTCAAAAAACTGTTGGACATTGAAACTGGGACTCAAAGGACCATTAGTCCAGAAAGAAAGATACTATAGACTTATTCATTTACCTCTTAGCATAGCCATTGTTGCTTGTCTTATTTTTGTTCTTAATATTTATTTCTAGTCTGCAGATGCAAGATTTTTTAGAGGAAAGAAAATGGGGGAGATGTTGGAAACCAAACATTGTTCTCACTAAATGGATGTAAACAGGAGGCCAGAAGGCTGGTCAACCTTAACTGCTCTGAAAGGTCAGAGCTAACCACTCACTGTTTAGTTGAAACATTGTTGGCTGAAGCAACCTCTACCTGTCTGTCTCATGTTAATTTCTGTTTTTGTTATTTCCTGCCTAAAGGCTAGGGGTGTGTCCCAAAGCCTTAATAAAAGGGAAAAAAAGGCCAGAGCAAGTGGCAGTTCTTTCCACTAGAGGAAGGCTCCCGCCTGGCCCCCCAATATCACCAAATTAATGCTTTCTGGTCTCTCATTTCGTTTGCGTGCGGCCTCCTCCAGAACCCGAACCCTGAACCGGGAACCGGGAACCACTTGGGACGTGGAAAGAAGTTCCCACACCAAAAGAAGAGAGAGTGCAAGATATTGAAAGCCTATTGGAAGAAATAAGGACAGAAAACTTCGCTTACAGGGTGAAAGAAATAGACTTACAAGTCCAGCAAGTGCACAGAGAGTCCCAAACAAGAGGAATCCGAAGAGGACCACACCAAGACACATCATAACTAAAATGCCAAAAACAAAAGACAAAGAGAGAATATTAAAAGCAGCAAGAGAAAAGAGGTCAGTTACCTACAACAGAATGCCCATATGACTATCAGCTGGTTTCTCAAGAGAAACGATGCAGGCCAGAAGGGAGTGGCAAGAAATATTCAATGTGATGAATAGCAAGAACCTACCAGCAAGATTACTCTACCCAGCAAAGCTATCATTCAGAATTGGAGGTCAGATAAAGAGCTTCACAGACAGGAAAAAGCTAAAGGAGTTTATCACCACAAAATCAATATTATAAGAAATGTTGAAAGGTATTCTTTAAGACGAGGAAGAAGAAGAAAAATATTTTAAAAATATGAACAACAAAATGGCAACAAATATATACCTATCAAAAAGTGAATCTAAAAATCAAAATAAACAAATAAGGAATCTAATGAACCGAATAAAGTAGTGAATAAAATAGAATCAGAGGCATGGCAATGGAACAGACTGACAATTCTCAGAGGGAGGAGGTTGGGGTGGGAAGAGATTAAACAAAGATCTTACATGCATATATGCATTGTCTTTGGACACAGACAATAGGGTGGCAAAGGCCTGGGTGGGGCAGGAACCAGGTGGTGGGGCAGTTAGGGAAAAATGGAAGGACATCTGTAATATTCTCAACAATAAAGATTTAAAAAAAAAAAAGATAAAGAAAACACTGTGGAAGAAGCCAGGGGGAAAAGCACATCTTTCTTTAGAATTGTAGAGGTAAGAATTACATCCCACTTCTCAGAGCCATGCAAATAAGAAAAGAGTGTGGTGAGATGTCAAAGTGCTGAGAGAAAACCCCCATAAATCTGGAATTCTGTATCCTGTGAATGTATTCTTCAAAGCTGAAAGAGAAATACAGACTTCCTCAGACAAACAAAAATTGGTGGAATTTGTTGCCAGCAGATCTGACTTTAAGAAATGTTAAAAGAGGAGAAAACAAGATGGTGTCATATATAAACACCTGAACTTGCTGCCTCCCACAACCACTTCAAAACTACAACTAGACATATATTCTGGAGGGAGAATCCAAGATGGTGGCATAGGTAAACACCTACACTGCCGCCTCGCACAACAATTTCAACACTACAACTAAATGACAGAACGGACATCATCCAGAACCACAGGAAAGCTGGCCGAGTGGAAGTTCTACAACTAGAAGGAAAGAGAGGGGCTCACAGAGACCCAGAGGAGCTGCAAAAAGCTGAGGTACGGAGACGTGCGTGTGGAGAGAGCGGGTGCTGGAGAACCTGGCTGGCCTTCTCTGGCGGGAGGGAGACAGAGACTCTCAATGGCACTGAACCCCTTATCCTATGACACTAAACCCCAGATCCAGCCGAAACTCATATTGGAGGAGTTTGGACTGTGAAAAGGGAGAAGTGCATGTAAATTTAGGGGAGTTGCAAGAGATCAGAGGTCTGGTGACACGCACAGCATTGTGCGCTGAGGACCAGCTGCTGATTGTGCCACTGGCTTTCACGAGTGGGCAGGAGACAGACCCTCCCAACTGCTGCTCCACTTCTAACTTCACTAAACCCCAGTTTCTGGTGAAACCCTGGGGACCCAGACTTATATGGTCCTGGAGCACAGGGGAGCCGGAAAGGCAGCAGTCTAGAGGCACTGCAAGAGCGCGAGTGCGCATGCAAAGGACTGCTTCAGCAATTACTCAGTCACGTGAGACTCGGGGGCTGTGGAGGGCAGGGCCGACTGGAAGGCAAGGCGGTCCCTTAAGCCCTGAGACTCCACCCATCCCAAGCTCAACAGAAAGGCTTTTGCAGTTTTGCAAGTCTGGTATCATAAGGCTGAATCCAACACAGAAGTTCTCCCGGCATAGTGAAAATGCCTAGTCAAGGGAAGGGATCACAAACAAAAGAAATGAAGGAATACAAACGACTGAATATAGAGTTCAAAACCACGTTTATAAGGTTTTTCAAGAATATCCTAGAAAAGATGGATAAATTTAGCGAGACCCAAGAGGAGATGAAAAAGATCCAACTAGAGATGGAAAAGAACCAACTAAAATTTAAACATACACTGACTGAAATAAAAAATATTATATAGAGACATAACAGCAGACTAGAGGAAGACAAGAATCAAGTCAAAAATTTGAAATATAAAGAATCAGAAAACACTCAACTGGAAAAGCAAGGAAAGAAAAGAATCCAAAAATGTGAAGATAATGTAAGGAGCCTCTGGAACAGCTTCAAGCGTACCAACATCAGAATTGTGGGGGTGCCAGAAGAGAGAGAGAGCAAGATACTGAAAACCTATTTAAAGAAATAATGACTGAAAACTTCCCACATCTGGTAAAAGACATAGACTTACAAGTCCAGGAAGCACACAGAACCCCATATAAAAAAAATCCAAAGAGGACCACACCAAGACACATCATCATTAAAATACCAAGAGCAAAAGACAAAGAGAGAATATTAAAAGCAGCAAGAGAAAAACAGTTCTACCTACAAGGGAGCACCCATACGACTGTCAGCTGATTTCTCAACAGAAACGATGCAGGCCAGATGGGAGTGGCAAGAAATATTCAAAGTGATGAATAGCAAGAACCTATAACCAAGAATACTCTATCCAGCAAAGCTATCATTCAGAATTGAAGGGCAGATAAAGAGCTTCACAGATAAGAAAAAGCTAAAGGAGTTCATCAACTCCAAACCAGTATTAGATGAAATGCTGAAACGTACTCTTTTAGAAGAAGAAGAAGAAAAAGGTAAAAGATAAAAAATTATGAACAACAAATACGTATCTATGAACAAGTGAATCTGAAAATTAAGGGAATTGAAGATTTGATCAACAGAATAAACTGGTGAATATAATAGAGCACAGAACTGGTGAATATAATAATCGAGAGCACAGAAAGGGAATGGACTGATATCTCAGGGGGAAAGGGGGGAGGGGTGTACAGTGAGAGACTGGACAAAAATCATACACCTATGGATGAGGTCAACGGGAGGGAGGTAAGGGTAGAGGGAAGGGTGGGAGCCGGGTAGAGGGGAGATATGGAGGGGAAAAAAGAGAAACAAATGTAATAATCTGAATAATAAAGATTTAATTTTTTTTAAAAATGAAAAAAACAAACAAAACTACAACTGAAAGACAAAGCAGACATCATCCAGAACCACAGGAAGGCTGGCTGAGTAAAAATGTATAACTAGGAGGGAAGAGAAAAGCACACTGAGACTCAGAGGAGGTGTGGAGGTACAGAGACGCACACATGTGTGCATGGAACGGGCTGGCAACTGAGGAGGTAGTTTTCTTTTTCCATCGGGAGGGAGACACAAGCTCCCGACTGCTCTGAACTCCAGTTCCGGGTGAGACTCTGGGGACCTAGACTCATGGGAGGGGAGGGGCGGGATGGGAGTGGACTGTCTGGTATTGAGCTAGAACATGAGCGTGGCTTTCTCTCAGAGGTGCTTGCAGCAATTACTGCAGGACACTAAGACTCGAGGGCCTCTTAGGGCAGGACTGAGGGGAAGCCATAGCTGTTTGCTCTGCCCTGAGATCCCGCATCACCCAAGCTGGATGCAGAGGCTTTCGCATATGAATGGCCTGGCCCTTTGCAATCTAAAATTACCTAACAAACTGCAGCTGGGTCAGAGAGCCCCAGATCTTCCAAAATAAGGCCCAAGGCCCCACAGCAGCTTGCATTGCCTCACAGCTGGGCCGCATCTGGGAACCTCCAAACCCCAAACAAAGAAGAGGAATCTGCAGATTTCTCTGTAGCCCCTCTTGGGTGGCCTCAGGCAGAGGCTAAAATTGCAACTCCTTGGAGATCCAAGAGCCAGGGTACCCAGGGGTCAGAGTGGGACCATCCAGATTACAACTCCTCAGATCCATAAGGGACACACTCAGGGGGCAGACTCAGTGAGCACTAAAGCCCCACTGAAGCAAATCCTGCCCCTAAGGGTGTCTCCAGCACAGAAATTCTCCCATTGTAGACACAACTGGTCCTCACAGACAATTGACCTAGAAGTCAATTACTCCCAGTGATACCAACAGCAATCAAGGCTTAACTACAACAAAACTGTGCATCCAGCCCACAAAGGGTGCATCAAGAGTGTCCACTTCAGGTAATTAGGGAGGCTGAGCCACTAGGCCCTATAGGACACATAGCACACGAAGCCACTCTGTCAACACAGGGAAGCAGCCAAAATGCGGAAACAAAGAAACAGGTCACAAATGACAGAAATGGAGGAAAGCAAATTACTGGATATAGAGTTCAAAACTACAGTTATAAGGTTTTTCAAGAATTTCCTAGAAAAGGCCAATAAATTTAGTGAGTCCTTCAAGGATATGAAAAAGGATCAACTAGAAATTAAGCATACACTAACTGAAATAAAAAATAATATACAGAGATCCAACAGCAGATTAGAGGATGCAAGAATCAAGTCAAAGATTTGGAATTTAAAAAAAGCAAAAAAACACCCAACTGGAAAAGAATCCAAAAATAGTGTAAGGACCCTCTAGGACAACTTCAAGCATACCAACATCAAATTATGGGGTTGGCCGAAACCGGTTTGGCTCAGTGGATAGAGCATCAGCTTGTGGACTGAGGGGTCCCAGGTTGGATTCCGGTCGGGGGCATATACCTTGCTTGCGGACACATCTCCACTGTGGAACGTGCAGGAGGCGGCTGATCGATGTCTCTCTCTTATCGATGTTTCTGACTTTCTATCTCTCTTCATCTCTGTAAATAATCAATAAAATATATTTTAAAAAAGAATTATGGGGTTGCCAGAAGAAGAGAGAGAGCAAGATATTGAAAACCTGTTTGAAGAAATAATGACTGAAAACTTCCCCCGCCTGGTGAAAGAAATAGACTGACAAGTCCAGGAAATGCACAGAACCCCAAACAAAAGGAATCAAAAGAGGACCACACTAAGACACATCATAATTAAAATGCCAAGAGCAAAAGACAAAGAGAGAATCGTAAAAGCAGCAAAAGAAAAACAGTTAATTACCTACAAGGGAGCACCCATATGATTGTCAGCTAATTTCTCAGCAGAAACTATGCAGGCCAGACGGGAGTGGCAAGAAATATTCAAAGAAATATTCTTGAATAGCAAGAACCTACAACCAAGATGACTCTACTCAGCAAAGCTATCATTCAGAATTGAAGGGCAGATAAAGAGCTTCACAGATAAGAAAAAACTAAAGGAGTTCATCACCTCCAAAGCAGTATGATATGAAATGCTAAAGGGTATTCTTTAAGAAGAGGAAAAGAAGAAAAAGGTAAAGAGAAAAATTATGAACAACAAATACATATCTATCAACAAGTGAATCTAAAAATCAAGTGAATTAAAAATCTGTTGAACAGAATAAACTTGTGAATATAATAGAATCAGGGGCATAGAAAGGGAGTGGATTGGGAGAAAGCAAGATGGCGACATAGGTGAACACCTAAACTGCTGCCTCAATTTCAAAACTACAACTAAAAGACAGAACGGACACCATCCAGAACCACAGGAAAGCTGGCTGAGTGGAAGTTCTACAGCTAGAAGGAAAGAGAGGGGCTCACGGAGACTCAGAGGAGCTGCAAAAAGCTGAGGTACTGAGACATGCGCATGGAGTGGACTGGCGGCAGAGGGCCTGGCTGGCTTCCTCTAGTGGGAGGGAGACAGAACCTCCCAACTGCACTAAACCCCACTTCCAACTGCACTGAACCCCAGTTCCAGGCAAGACTCATACAGGGGGAGTCTGTACTGTAGGGAAAAGGGAGGAGTGCATGAGAACTCAGGAGAGCCATGAAAGGCAGAGCTACTGGGCCACATAGGACAACTAGCACATAAAGCTACTCTACCTCAGGAAAGCAGCCAAAATGTGGAGACAAAGGAAGAGATCACAAAAGAAAGAAATGGAGGAAAACAAACGACTGGATATAGAGTTCAAAACCACAGTTATAAGGTTTCTCAAGAATTTCCTAGAAAAGGTTGATAAATTTAATGAGACCCAAGAGGAGATGAAAAAGAATGAACTAGAAATTAAACATACACTGACTGAAATAAAAAAATAATATACAGAGATCCAACAGCAGACTAGAGGAAGGCAAGAATCAAGTCCAAGATATGAAATACAAAGAAGCAGAAAACACTCAAATGGAAAAGAAAAAAGATCCAAAAATGTGAAGATAGTGTAAGGAGCCTCTGGGACAACTTCAAGTGTACCAACATCAGAATTGTGGGGGTGCCAGAAGAAGAGAGAGAGCAAGATACTGAAAACCTATATGAAGAAATGAAGACAGGAAACTTTCCCTACTTGGTGAAAAAAAAAATAGACTTACAAGTCCAGGAAGCGCAGAGAACCCCAAACAAAAGGAATCCAAAGAGGACCACACCAAGACACATCATAATTAAAATACCAAGAGCAAAAGACAAAGAGAGAATATTAAAAGCAGCAAGAGAAAAACAGTTCATTACCTAGAAGAGAATACCCACACGATTGTTAGCTAATTTCTCAACTGAAACGATGCATGCCAGATGGGAGTGGCAAAAAATATTCAAAATGATGAATAGCAAGAACCTACCACTAAGATTACTCTACCCAGCAAAGCTATCATTCAGAATTGAAGGGCAGATAAAGAGCTTCAGAGAGAAGAAAAACTAAAAGAGTTCAACTCCAAACCAGTATTATATGAAATGCTGAAAGGTATTCTTTAAGAAGAGGAAGAAGAAGAAAAAGATAAAGATAAAAATTATGAACAACAAATACATATCTATCAACAAGTGAATCTAAAAGTCAAGTGAATTAGCCGAGATCAGTTTGGCTCAGTGGATAGAGCTTTCAGACTGGAAGGTCCCAGGTTCGATTCCGGTTGGGGGCATATACCTTGCTTGTGGGCACATCTCCACTGTGGAGCGTGCAGGAGGCGGCTGATCGATGTGTCTCTCTCATCAATGTTTCTGACTTTCTACCTCTCTCTCTTACTCTCTGTAAAAAATCAATAAAATATATTTTAAAAAAAGTCAAGTGAATTAAAAATCTGATGAACAGAAAAACTGGTGAATATAATAGAATCAGGAGCACAGAAATGGAGTGGACTGACAATTCTCAGGGGGACAGGGGTGAGGGGGGTGCAGGGAGAGACTGGACAAAAATCACACACCTATGGATGAGGACAATTGGGGGGAAGTAAGGGCAGAGGGAGGGGTAGGAACTGAGTGGAGGGAGCTATTGGGGGGGAAGAGGAAACAATGTAATAATCTGAACAATAAAGATTTATTAAAATAAAAAAAGGGAGTGGACTGACAATTTTCAGGTGAAGGAGGTTTGGGGGATGCGGGAAGACACTGGACAAAAATCGTACACCTCTGGGTGAGGACAGTGGGGTGAGGGGGTGAGAAGGGCAGCGAGTGGGGTGGGAACCAGGTGGAGGGGAGCTATGGGGGGAAAAAAGAGGAACAACTGTAATAATCTGAAAAATAAAGATTTTTTTCTTAATGTTAACAGAAAGTCTTCAGAAAGAAGGGAAATAATATAGGTCAGAAACATAGGGCAACCTAAAGAAAGAAAGAACATAGGAGAAAGCATAGGTGAAGGTAAAATAAAACCTTTTGTTTTTCTTATTCTTAATTATAGATAATTTATGCAAAATAATAATATCTACAATATATTTGATCATGTATGCTAATATATATATGTTGTGCGTGTGTATTATACATGTGCATGTCCGCTTATATATAAGCAAAATGAATGACAGCAATAATGCAAAGGATCAGAGGGAAGAATTAGGATCATTTTGTTATTATTTTGCTGTTATAAGGTACTTGCACTACCTATGAAGTGGCATGTTATTTGAAAGCAGACTTGGATTACTCTAAATGTATATTGCACACTGCAGGGCAACCACTAAAAAATAAATATAGCTGGTATGCTAAAAAGGAGGAAAACACTGAATTATATAAAATGCTCAACTAAAACCACAAAAGACAATATATGCAACAACATGGACGGACCTTGAGGGTATTATGCTGAGGGAAAGAAGTCAGTCAGAGAAAGACATATACGATATGATCTCATGTAGATTCTTTTTTTAAAATAGATTTTATTGATTTTTTTTTTTAAAGAGAGGAAGGGAGAAGGATAGAGAGTCAGAAACATCGACGAGAGAGAAACATTGATCAGCTGCTTCCTACACACTTCCTACTGGGGATGTGCCTGCAACCAAGGTACATGCCCTTGACCGGAATCGAACCTGGGGCCTTTCAGTCTGCAGGCTGATGCTCTATCCACTGAGCCAAACCAGTCAGGGCTCTATGTAGATTCTTAACAAGTTCAAATCCATAGAAGCAGAGTTAAACTGTAATGGTCAGGGGCTGTGGTGTGAAGGAAACGGGGAGATGTCTGTCAGAGAGTCTATCCTTTCGGGTATAAGATGAATGCGTTCTGACGATCCAATTGTACAACATGTGACTGTAGTCAACAACACGGTAGTGTCTATTTGCAAGTTCCTGTGATAATGGATCTTTAAAGTTATCACCACACACACAGGTAACTGTGGGAGGTGATGGATGTGTTAACTAACTTTATGGCGGTAATCGTTTCACAATATATCAAAACATCATATTGTGTGCCTTCAGCTTATGTAATCTTATTTGCTAACTTTATCTGAGGAAAGCTGAGGGAGAGGAGAATAGTTACTTTACTCCACAAATTACCAAATATCAAGTACCTAACAGTTGTTCCTAATTTAAAAAATCCCACAAAAGACAGAAAAGGAGTGGAAGACTAAAAGAGAAACAAAGAACAACAGCAACAAGCATAAAACAGTAACAAATGTGGTCCATATCAATCCAACTAATATTAATAATCACTGTGAACCCAGCTGGCACAGCTGAGCGTCAGCTTATGAACCAGGAGATCCTGGTTCGATTCCCGGTCAGGGCACGTGCCAGGGTTGTGGGCTCAGTGCAGGAGGCAGCTGATGGTTGATTCACTCTCATCATTGATGTTTCCATCCCTTTCTTCCTCTCCCCTCCTTTCTGAAATCAACAAAAAATATATATTTTTTTAAAAATCACTTTGTCACTAGTCTAAATCCACCCATTAAAAGACAGAGATGAGTAGACTGGATCAAAACATAAGGGCCAACTATAAGCTGTCTGAAAGAAACCACTTTACACGGAGTGGCAGAAAAGTCACTGGATGGAGAAAAATATCCTAACCAAAAAAAAGAGACAGGAGTAGCTGTTAATTCCTGACAAAGCGGGTTTCAAAGGGAAGGATGTTATCAGGATAAAAGAGGGCATTTCATAACAGAAAAGGAGTATATCTTTCAAGAAGACAGACAATCCCTCGTGTGTGTGTGCCTAACAAGAGAGGCAAAACGAATAGAACTTTAAAGAGAAATAGACTCACCCACTCTCAGAACTGAAGCCTTCAACACCCCTCTATCGGAAATGGGCAGATCCAGAAGGCAGCAAATCAGTCAGGACACAGTCAGTCACCTGGATAAAGCTGACATCGTACAGACCGCTTAACCCAACAACAGCAGATCACTCACCAGTCTCCAACTCACCAAGACAGACCCACATTCCGGGCAGAAGACAAACCTGAAGACATTTTTAAAGAATAGAAATCATGTCATGTCTGCTCTCAAACCACAATCAATTTTTTATATACATTTTATTGATTTTTTTACAGAAAGGAAGGGATAGAAATAGAGAGTCAGAAACATCGATAAGAGAGAAATATCCATCAGCTGCCTCCTACACACCCCCTTCTGGGGATATGCCTGCCACCAAGGTACATGTCCTTGACCGGAATCGAACCTGGGACCTTTCAGTCGGCAGGCTGATGCTCTATCCATTGAGCCAAACCGGTTTTGGCCACAATCAATTAAAAAAAAAAAATACTGGGGAATCCCCAAACACTTGGAGACTTAATACACTTCTTTTTTAAAAAATAAAACTTTTTATTGATTTCAGAGAGGAAGGGAGAGGGAGAGAAACATCAGTGATGAGAGAGAATCATTGACAGGCTGCCTCCTGCCTGCCCCTCATTGGGGATCAAGCATCACAACCTTGGCCGGGCTCAAACCTGGGACCCGTCAGTCTGCAGGTAGACGCTCTATCCACTGAGCCACACCAGCCAGGGCTAAACAACACACTTCTACATAACACATGGGTCAAAAGAGAAATTTTAAAATATTTTGCACTAAGTAAGTGAGAACAAATCCATACACTTATCAAACGTTGTGGAATATAGCAAAAGCAGCACGCAGAGGGAAATGTATAGCATCCAGTGCACCTATTAGAGAAGAAGGAAGATCTGAAATCAATTCTCTGCTGACAAGTGGTGCTGGATGAAGGCTTGAACTGGAGCGGTAGACACGCAGTACAGAACTGTGCAGAACCGCGTGCCTGAAATCTGCCTAATTTTGTTAACCAGCGTCAGCCCAATAAATTCTATTAAAAACAGTAAAATAACTAAATGGTCTAAGCTTCCACCTTAGAAAACTAGCAAAAGAAGACCAAGTGAAATCTAAAGTAAGCAGGAGAAAAGAAAGAATAAGAACAGTAGCAGAAATCAAGGAGTTGAAAACAGGAAATCCATAGAGAAAACCAACAGAAGCGAAAGCTGGTTCTTTGGAGTGACTGAGCCGCCGCCAAGGACTCAGCAACCTCCCCCTCGAGGCCCCCCCGCTTCCCGAAGCTCTGTCCCCCCTGCCCGCCTTCTCCTGCCGCAGCCTTCCGCAGGCCACTTCCACCGAGGAAAAGGAAAAAAAGGAATCGTATCTTAGGTCTTAGGTCCGCTCTCCAGAACCTCCACTCCTTCCGCCCTTTGCTGGTGTGAATGTGGCTGATGATGTGCTTCCGGCTGGCACTGAGGATCATATCCATACACGAGTTCAACAGAGAAACGGCAGGACGACCCTTACCACCGTCCAAGGCAGTGGTTCTCAGCCTTCCTAACGCCGAGACCCTTTGAGACAGCTCCTCATGGGGTGGTGACCCCCAACCATAAAATGATTTCCGTGGCTACTTCATCACTGTAATGTTGCTACTGTTATGAACTGTGCTGTAAATATCTGATAGGCAGGATGTATTTTCATTGTTACAAATGGAACATCATTAAAGCATAGGGATTAATCACAAAAAACAATATGCAATTATATATTGTGAAATATTTCTTTCTAATTATAAATAAATGAAATTTTGTCTTGAATCGTGTTGTAGCACGGGCAACAGTCTTCCTAGGACAACAGTAAACTACATGGCTACACTTTGCTACACCGAGGAGCGGTGTGTTGGTTCCTAAGACCATGGGAAATAGGTGTTTTCTGCTGGTCTTAGGCGACCCCTGTGAAAGGGTCGTTCGGCCCCACAAAGGGGTCTCGACCCACAGGTTGAGAACCGCTGGTCCAAGGGATCGCTGATGATGACGGTGAAGAGGCACTGGTGAAGGCCTTCCAGGAGAAATTGGCGGCGGTGGTGGTGTCGCTGAGCATCCGGAATACGGAGAAGTCATTCAGCTGCAGGGCGACCAGCGCTAGAACATATGCCGGTTCCTCGTCGAGATCGGACTGGTTTAGGGCGACCCGCTGAAGGTTCCCGGGTTTTAACTGCTTTTGGCTCACGGACGCTTACGTGAGGATTTCTTTGCAATGAGTACAATTTCCCTTTTGTCCCTTGTCACACGTTTTAAAACCTCACGGCTTGTCTAATGTAACCATTGGGGGCCTGCTTTGAATTTGGACTAGTCACTCCTTCATGCAATAAACTGAAAAGAGCCAAAAAAAAAAAAAAAGTTGATTCTTTGGAAAGATGAATCCAGTGGTTCTCAACCTTTCTAATGCCACGACCCTTTAATACAGGTCCTCATGCTGTGGTGACTCCCAATCCTAAAATTATTTTCGTGGCTACTTCGTAACTGTCATTTTGCTACGGTGAATGAATCGTAATGCCAACGTCTGTGTTTTCCGATGGTCTCAGGCTCTACAGCCGCGGTTCTCAATTTGTGGGTTGTGACCCACAGGTTGAGAACCACTAGCAGGGTCACGGCATTAGAAAGATTGAGAACCAGTGGATTAGTCAAACCAGTAAGTCTCTAGCAGTCTAAGGAAAAAGGACTCAAATTATAATATTCGAGGGAAAGTGGGGACATCACTACATTCCCCTGGGCATCCAGAGGACAATAAAGGAATGCTGTGAACAATTCCATTCCCACCAACGTGATATCCTAGAGCAGCGGTTCTCAACCTGTGGGTTGCGACCCCTTTGGGAGTCGAACGACCCTTTCACAGCGGAAAACACCTATTTCCCATGGTCTTAGGCACCAACACACGGCTCCTCGGTGTAGCAAAGTGTAGCCATGTAGTTTACTGTTGTCATATGAAGACTGTTGCCCACACTACACCACGATTCAAGACAAAATTTCATTTATTTGTCATTAGAAAGAAATATTTCACAATATATAATTACATATTGTTTTGGTGATTAATCCCTATGCTTTAATTATGTTCCATTTGTAACAACGAAAATACATCCTGCATATCAGATATTTACATTACAGTTCATAACAGTAGCAAGATTACAGTGATGAAGTAGCAACGAAAATAATTTTATGGTTGGGGGTCACCACAACATGAGAAGCTGCATTAAAGGGTCCCGGCATTAGGAAGGTGGAGAACCACTGTCCTATAGGAAACGAATCAAGTCCTTGAAAGACACAATCTGCCAAAACTCACAAAAGAAGAAATAGGCCATCTGGAAAGGCCTGTATCTATTAAAGAAATTAAGTCAATAATTACTAACCTTCCAAAAAAAGGAAGTGCCACACTCTGATGGATTCACTGATGAATTCTACCGAACATTTAAGGAAGAAATTATACCAAGTCTCTAAAATCTCTTTCAGGGCCGAAACCGGTTTGGCTCAGTGGATAGAGCATCGGCCTGCGGACTGAAAGGTCCTGGGTTCGGTTCTGATCAAGGGCATGTACCTTGGTGGCGGGCACATCCCCAGTAGGGGGCGTGCAAAAGGCAGCTGATGGATGTCTCTCTCTCATCGATGTTTCTAACTCTCCATCCTTCTCCCTTCCTCTCTGTAAAAAATCAATAAAATATATATTTTTAAAATCTCTTTCAGGGAATACTTCTAACTCATCTTATAAGGCCGGCATCACCCTAATACCACAGCCAGACCAGGACGATACCGGAAAAGAAGACCACAGGCCAATGTCTCACATGAACATAGATGCAAACATCTTCAGCAGCATCACAGCAAACCAAACCCAGCCCTGGATAAAAAGAATAATAAACCAGGGCCATAAGTGGGATGTATTCCAGGTATGCAAAGCGTGTTCAACATTTGAAAATCAATTAATGCAATTCATCACATCAACGGGCCTTACATAATCATGATCATAGCAATAGATGCAGATAAGGCACTTGGCAAAATCCAAAATCCACTCGTGATAAAAACTCTCAGGAAATTGGAAATAGAAGGAAACGTTCTCAGCTTGCTAAAGACCATCTACAGAAACAACTCCTGCTAATGTCATCCTCGGTGGTGAGAAACTGTAAGCTTCCCCAGTGAGACACAAGACAAGGCACACAGGTCCCTTCTCACCACCCTTTTCCAACATCCATCTGGAAAGTCTAGCTGATGCAGTAAGACAAGAGAGTGAACTAAAAGGCATACTGATTGGCAAGGAAGAAATAATTGTCTTTTTCACAGATGAAGTGACTGTCCATGCAGAGCAGTGGTTCTCAACCTTCCTAAGGCCGCGACCCTTTAATACAGCTCCTCATGGGGTGGTGACCCCCAACTATACAATGATTTCCGTGGCTACTTCATCACTGTAATTTTGCTGCTGTTATGAACTGTAATGTAAATATCTGATATGCACGATGTATTTTCGTTGTTACAAATGGAACATAATTAAAGCATAGGGATTAATCACAAAAACAATATGTAATTATATACTGTGAAATATTTATTGCTAACTACAAATAAATGAAATTTTGTCTTGAATCGTGGTGTAGCATGGGTAACAGTCTTCCTAGGACAACAGTAAACGACATGGCTACACTTTGCGACACCGAGGAGCGGTGTGTTGGTTCCTAAGACCATGGGAAATAGGTGTTTTCCGCTGGTCTTAGGCGACCCCTGTGAAAGGGTCGTTCGACCCCCAAAGGGGTCGAGACCCACAGGTTGAGAACCGCTGATGTAGAGGATCCGAAAGAACTGACAAAACAACAACAAAAACGCCTCCTAGAACTAATCAGCATGTATTTCAAGGTTAATAGACAAAAATCAGCTGCTCTTTTATACACCAGCAGGGGGAGGCTAGTCGGAGCAGGGAGGGCCAGCATCCAGGGTGGGGACAGAGACTGGGCCGAAGACCCAGCAGGCAGAGAGGGGTCTGCCCAGGACACCGTTTGGTGTGAGGAAACAGCGGTGAACAGGTGTGCCCGCCACCACCAGCGGGCTCAGGAAGGGGGGGCCTGAGGGGTGGAGGGTGGGGCCAGCCTGGGGAGGGCGGACCCAGTGGGCACAGGGGAGTCTGAGAGCAGCCAGTGGGTCCCCAAACACAGCAGGCCACGCCCCCTGCTGGGCCTGGACTTCTCCTCCCTCCACAGGCCGCTCCGGCCGGGGGTCCTGGGAATAGACTCGGTCCCCGATGCCGCTGCTGGGCAGCCGGAGAGGATGGAAGTGGCCGGGGCGGGCAGCTGTGGGGGGGGATGAAGACGTTAAGGAGCCTCACAAGAGGCCCCGGGAAACCCCAGCCTCGATGGCGAGTCCTGCCGCTGGCCGCACCTCCACCCCCTCTTCTCGTCTGCCCCAGGGGGCATGTGCCAGGCGGAGGCCATGCTTGTCCCAGGCCAGCTGGCAGCTGCCCCCTCCCCTAATATGGGCTGTGGTCAGTCCACTTTGGGGCCTGGAGCCTTGGACCCCCATGGACTCCCCAGGCCAGGAAACCAAGGCTCCAGGGCAGGTGACGCTCCCGTCCCGTGGCTGGGACGTGGTGGCTGCACACGTGCTTTCCCAGCCGGACACAGCGGGTTGAAAGCTAAGCCCCGCCTCCGTCTTCTCACCTATAACAGGGAGGGGGGAGAAGGGGAGGAGGTAAGGGTACCTTCCTCTGAGGCCGCAAGAAGGGTGTGCTGTTCTCTACTTGGTGTCCCCAAACATTGGCTGAGCACCCCCTGAGCGCCAAACGCTGCCCCACACGCAGGAGGCACGTCGGTGAACAAAACCGAAGGGAAAGACCTACCCTCGTGGAGCGGGCATTCTCGTCGGGGAGGCAGAACCTAAACCACAGCCAAAAGCACGAACTCGCCAGGCGGCGGCAGACGCGGTGAAGAGAAGCACAGCGACGGGAAGGGGGCGGGCAGGGGAGCATCGCTCATGGGTCTCCTGTGCGTGTGGTCAGGACGGGCCTCGTGGGCACGTGGTGTTGGAGGAGAGGCTGCAGGACGGGAGGCAGGGAGCCAGGGACGATCTCCGGACGGAGCCCGAGGACAGGTGGATCTGCCGTGCAAAGGTCCTGCGGCAGGAGCTCGGTGGTGGACAGAGGGGGAGCCGAGGGGTGAGGACTGGGGGGACAGAGCGGGTGCAGGGACAAGTGTGCAGGTCAGAGGCCCAGCAGGGCAGGCTCACACGGGGTGCAGAGCCCAGAAAGGCCTCGAGGGGTGGCCCACGGCGGGGTGTTAGCAGACCTGCTGCAGAGAGACGGCGGGGACGGCGGCAGGAGCAAGGAGGCCGGCAGGGAGAGGGCGGTGGCCCGTGGGGGAGGTGACGTGGCGGGACAGGGTGGCTCTCTAGGAGTCAAGGAGAGGGGGCTGAAACCCCGCGGTCCGCTGTGGTGGCTGCCAGCCCGGGGGCTGTTGGGGTTTAAAGGAATGAAAATCCAACGAAAAAGGAGTCAGTTCCGACATCTCTCTGGCCACACGCCCCGTCTTCCAGAGCCACGTCCGAGAGCACAGACGAGATCTGTCCTTCCTCGCGGAAGCTCTACGGACGGCGCTGCTCTGGAGACACGCAGCGCCCACAGGAGCAGCGGAGGGAACGGGAGAGACCTCGAGGAGTCAGGAATGGCCCCGGGGCCGAAACCGAAACGGGTGTGGCTCAGTGGCTAGAGCAGCGGTTCTCAACCTTCCTAATGCCGCGCGACCCTTTAAGACAGCTCCTCATGTGGTGGTGACCCCCAACCATAACATTATTTTTGTCGCTACTTCGTAGCTGTTATTTTGCAACTGTGATGAGTCTTATCTGTGTTTTCCAATGGTCTTAGGCGACCCCTGTGAAAGTGTTGTTTGACCCCCAAAGGGGTCACGACCCACAGGTTGAGAACCGCTGGGCTAGAGTGTCGGCCTGCGGACTGAAAGGTCGCAGGTTTGATTCTGGTCAAGGGCACACACCTTGGTGGCGGGCACATCCCCAGTAGGGGGCGTGCAGGAGGCGGCTGATCGATGTCTCTCCCATCGATGTTTCTCGCTCTCTGTCCCTCTGCCTTCCTCTCTGTGAAAAATCAATAAAATATATTAAAAATAAAAATAAAGAAAGAAAGAAAGAAAGACCCGGGGGGGTGCTGCCGCGTCCAGCGCCCACGATGCGGCGGCTGCGGTTGCAGCTATTATGCCCGTCCGCTGTCCGACGTACGTTTGGTTGGTGCCTTCCGCCACCCTCTCCTCTCTCTGTCACCGAGGGTCCCAGAAGCCTTCCCGCAAACATGCCGCAGAGGAAGCTACAGCTCCCCCACCCCCCACCCATTGCCCCTCCTGCAGGCAGCGGGGATCCTGCCATCGGCCGACCCCGAGAGCTCACTCGAGGCCTGGAGCCGGTGCCAAGCCGCCGCCCCTCTCCCGGCCTCAATTTCCCCACAGTGAAATGACTGGCTCGTCTCATTCTGGTCCCGGGGCTCCTGGTGGGGACCGCGCCCAGGGGGGGGGCAGGCTGGAGGCCGCCGGGGTGCACCGGCAGGGCGGCCATGGCCTGGGGCGACTTCCCGGCTGAACCACGGGGGTGGGGGGGGAGGGCGGGAGCCACAGAAGCCAAGAGGCCAACTGCAGCCTTTCCCAGGCTGGTCCTCCAAGTACAGCGGTACCTCGAGATACGAGTGCCCTAACATATGAGATTTTTGAGATACGAGCCGTCGAGCAAGTGAGTGATTTTTGCTTTGAAATACGAGCAACATTTGAGATAGGAGTCATCGCTCGGATCGGCCGGCTGCACACGACTCACCCGTTTACTGAGACTCGAGCGTCTCATAGTTTCCCACGCCTCAAGGTTAGGGAACGAATTAAACTCGTGTCTCGAGGTACCACTGTGCAGCCCCCGCCAGGCCAGCGCCCCAAGAACTGGGAACCCCCCTGGGTGGGATACAGGCGCTCCCCGGCCTCGGGATCCTCCCCGCCACGCAGCCTGCCCGCGTGCCGCCTGGACCCAGGGCAGTGGAGGAGGGCTCTCTGCCACGGACACCTCGGAGCCACTGCCAAGGTTGCTGTGGGTTGGGGCGCGGCCAGTGACCCCAGAGACCACTGCTCCCGGACAGGCAGGCCGTCGCTGCTGGGATGGGGAGCTGGGGGGGGGGCTGTCTGGAGGGGAGGCTGAGTGCCCCCCCCCCGGCCCTCGCCACCAGGCTTCCGGGACCAGGAGGCACCTCGCTCCCCAGAGGACATCGGAACGGGGTCTCTAACGGATCGCCTGGCCCATCCCCTCCTGCCTGGTTTGAGCGAAGCCGCGTGGATGGGCGGGGGGAGGGACGGTCCGGCGCTCAGAGACCATCTGTTTGCAGAACAGCGGGCGGGAGAGGCCCAGGTCCCCGGGCTCCGCCTCACCCCTTCCCGCTTCCTCCCCGGGACGTCTGTCCACCCGAACGTGGGGGCCTCCAGGAAGCGCTCACCCCCAAAATCAAAACAGGAGCCCACGGAGCCGGTGGGAGACGAGCAGAGAGACCCCTCTGCGCGGAGGCGTCGGACAGCTCGTGCCTTTTTCCTCGCTGTTGTTAGTCCGCACCCGAGGGTATTTCCCCACCGACGGTCAGAGGTGGGAGGGAGAGGGGGAAACCGAGAGAAACATCGAGGTGAGAGACACACACCGACGGGCTGCCTCCTGCACACAGAGCCCCACTGGGGCCTGTTTGCCAGGGAGGAGCCTGCCACCAAGGCTCATACATGCCCTTGACCGGAATCGAACCCCGGACCCTTTGGTCCGCAGGCCGCGATGCTCTTATCCACGAGGTCAAAAGGGCAAAGGGTGCAGGAGGCATTTGATAGACAAAAAGGCACCGGGATTGAGAGGCACCTCCGCGCCTGGTGGCCTCCAGTCAGCAGGAAGGACACCCCTCACCCCCAAGTTAGTAAGCCGTGATCCTGTGGGGTGTTGGGGCTCCGCCTGCCAGAAGGAGCCCTTGGCAGGGGAAAGGGTAGCCAGGGCTCTATTCTCTTCTGCGGCTCAGAGAGAGGCGAGGCGAGCGTTTCCCCAATATCGCACACCCCCTGCTTCATGGGTTTTTGTTTGTTTTTGCCAGAAACAGCCACTGCAGAAGGTGCCAGGGGAACGAAGGCCAGCCCGCCCGCTCGTTACTGGGTCTGGGACGGCCCGGAGGGTGCTGATCCCCCCGCTGCCCTCAGAGGCGACGGTCGCTCTGTCCCCGGCCGTGGCGAGGGGGTGTGGGGGGGCGCGCTCAGCTGGTGGAGACCCGCCGTCCTCAGCAGCCCGGAGCGCGATCCTGGAACGGAGGGAGCGTATCCGGGGCTCGTGGTGGGCTCCGGGGTGCTCGCCGCTCACCTTCCGGCTGTGCATGCGCCCCCGCCCCCCACGCCGCCTTCCAGACGGCCTCGGCCCCTGCCAGCTCCGAGCAGCCGCTCGCCCCGGGCAAGAGCGGCCGCGCCAGCCCTGGCTGGGCCGAGTCCAGCCGCGAGGCCGGCTAATGAGGCGCAGCCCGGGGCGGGTGGGCCGGATCAGAGCGCGGCCCCAGGTAAGGCGGCCCGGAGCACCGCTCACCGGCTCCGCTTCCCAGTCCGGAGGCAGGAGAGGAGCCAGGCCCGGCGGCCGCTCGGCAGAGGCACCGGGAGGCGTGTGGAGGGCGACCACGTCGTTAGAAACCCATTAGGCGCGTGGGCTCGGATTCGGTCTAAACACCATGAGGGGGTGGGGGAGGCAGGATGCAGGTGCCTTTCGCTTGTCTGTAATTGCGGCGTCTCCGTGTGGGTCCCCCTGGTCCTGGGCCGGGACCCACGGCCAGGGCCTGGGAGTGGGGACGGAGAGGGCGCAGCACCGGGCTGGCCGGCTCCTCCGGCCGCCTCCTCGCTGATAATCACCTCGGCTCCTCCACACCGAGGCCCCCACCGGACCCCTCATTAAGTCAGCCCTCGGATAACGGTCCTGAACCCTGACACCCCCCACCACACACACACACACCAGAGGCGCAGTCCTGTGCTCTCCCGCAGGCCGTGGGCCAAACGCGATGCGAACGCCATCAAACCGCTCCCGCCTGGGCCGCGGCACCGCCGGCTCCCGGCGCTCCTGTCAGCCCCCATCACTGCGGCCGCTCCGCTCCGAGGACCCCCGGCCCCGGCGATTGATCCCCCAGCTCCCGCCGGCCGCACGCCGGCCTCTCTGGTTGGTTTTTCCCGGATCAAAGTAGAACTCAGGTTGGAAACGGACAGGAATCCTCCGAAGAGGCGCCTCGGCCCTTGATGTGGTTCCGCCTGGCGGCGGGGCGGGCGGCAAGGGCAGAGGTCAGCGGGCGGGGGCTCTCGGGGAAGCAGAGCCCCAGGACCCGTGTCCGGATGTGAGGACGGTTGTTAACTAGCCCCCGTGCGCCCGCTCTGCGCCCAGAGCTTCAGCCGCGTCCCCCCTGCCCGCTCCCGCGCTCCTCGCTGGCGAGAAAGGAGACATCAGACCCGTTGCAGCCTGGCTCTTCCAGTGAGGACGCGGCCCTCCTCTCCCGGCCGGCCGGACGGAGCCGTGCGTGCGGGAGTCCCGTGCCCGGTACAGGCCGGAAGGGCTGGCTCCGTGCTCACCGCAGGGCCAGCATGGGGACTGGCGGGCAGAAGGCCGGTCTCCTGGCCCTGCTCCCCCGGGCCTCCTTTGGGTGCAGGCTCCCTCCCTCTCCCCCCCGCCCCCTGGCAGCTGGCGGCTGTGCAGGCTCCTCTGGGCTTGGCCGGGTAAAGGTGGGGTTGGGGGGTGCTGTGGGGGAGGGGGGAGAAAAGCTGTGGTCATCGGGCGCTTGCAGGCTCAGCAGCAGAAGAGAAAGTGTGCCCCAGCACCCCCCATGCCATTCCCTGCGCGGTGATGGCAGTGGCCATGGGAGGGGGTGGGAGGGAGGGAGAGAAAGATACCTGGACCTTCATTCCCTTGCTGGCCTTTCAGAATCCCAGTGCTCTTAAAAAAAAAAAATACAGTGGTGCCTCGAGGTACGAGTGCCCTCACATAGGAGATTTTTGAGATACGAGCCGTCCAGCGAGCGATTTTTGCTTTGAAATACGAGCAACATTTGAGATAGGAGTCATCGCGCGGATCGGCTGGCTGCACATGTCCCACCAGTTTACGGCGACACGAGTGTCTCATAGTTTCCCACGCCTCAAGGTGACGGAACGAATGAAACTTATATCTCGAGGTGCCACTGTATATGTATTTTTTACAGAGAGGAAGGGAGAGGGATAGAGAGTTAGAAACATCCAGGAGAGAGAGGAACGTGGATCCGCTGCCTCTTGTACACGCCCCCCCCCACCCCACTGGGGATGTGCCCACAACCCAGGTACCTGCCCTTGACCGGAATCGAACCTGGGACCTTTCAGTCCCCAGGCCGACGCTCTATCCACTGAGCCACGCCGGTTCCAGCAGAGCCCCAGTGCTCTTAAAGTGAAGACCGACCTTGAGGCCCCACCCGGACCCGGCCTTGTACCCCCTGGTCTCCACAGCACCCCAACCTTTCCTGTGCTCCAGCCTCCCCCCCACCCCGACTTTCCACCAAGCTCTCTTCCGACTCAGCGTGTCCCCAGGCCTGCTCCCCGTCAGGAACGCTGTCCCCTCTGCCCCTGGCCTGGCTCATGCCGACGCCCTCTCTGGGTTCTTGCTTGAATGTTTGCGTGCCTACGTCACCCGATACAGGCCTCCCCTGACCTCCCCCCTCCGCCTCCCCGTCAGATGGAATCCTCACTGTAGGCTTTCTGCGGGCAGAGCCGGGCCTCCTGAAGCCTGCCGGGATCCCCCCCCCCCCAATCCCCTTTAGGTCCGTAGCAGGGACGCCCTGGTGGCGGCGACCGGCTGGAGGACATGGCCTCACGGAGAAGGGGGGCCTGAGCGGGTCTGAGCCGGTGGGACGTGCCTTCCATCATCGCCGCGGCCCCACCACCTGATCCGACTCCTGGCAGCCAGCCCCCTGCCAGGCAAAGGGCAAAGTTTTACTAATGAGGATCCTTTGTATGCTCTCAGGCTGTGCCACTCTTGTCTGAGCTAATTAATTTCCAGGTTCCACATGAACGCCGGGGCTGAGAAATTAGCACTTGCAAAAAGCCAATCGCGGCCGTCCCCCTAAATTGCAAAGGGCCCGGAAGCCGGGAGGCGCTGTGGGCTCCTGGCACGGGGCACCCGCGGGGGCTGCTTCCCCTGCACCCTCTCTGGGCACGGGGCGGCATGGGGGGGCGGTGTGTGTGAGGCTACGGGCCCCCCTGAATCCAGCCCAGGGCGCGGACCCCTGAGAGGAGGGGTCCTTTTCCAGGCCCTGGCAAGGACCTCTCTGACGCTGGACCTGCCCCTTTGGGGGCTGTGGGTTCCCAGTTCTAGGCGAAGGGCTCCCTCGGGGGGGCAGGGCCAGGTCAGACCCATGCGTGGGTCCCCGAGGACGTTCAAAACAGTGCTGTTAACCAGTCTCTCCGGCCTCCTTGTTGCAAACCTTGGACAAAGCTCAGAGACTCGCCAAAACCAGTGTGGCTCAGTGGATAGAGAGTGTCGGCCTGTGGACTTGGGTGAGTGGGGGAGGGCCCAGGTTCGATTCCGGTCAAGGGCAGGTACCTTGGTTATGAGCACATCCCCAGTAGGGGGCGTGCAGGAGGCGGCTGATCAGTGTTTCTCTCTCATCGATGCTTCTATCTCTCTATCCCTCTCCCTTCCTCTCTGTAAAAAATCAATAAAATATATTTAAGAAGAAGAAGAAGAAGGAGAAGAAGAAGAAGAAGAAGAAGAAGAAGAAGAAGAAGAAGAAGAAGAAGAAGAAGAAGAAGAAGAAGGAGAAGAAGAAGAAGAAGAAGAAGAAGAAGAAGAAGAAGAAGAAGAAGAATTAGAAGAATTAGAAGAAGAAGAATTAGAAGAAGAATTAGAAGCAGCTCAGAGACTCGCTGGGCGGCGGTGAGCACTGTGACAGGAGCCTGGGTCTCTCTGTAAAGCAGTGGTTCTCCACCTTCCTGAGGCCGCGACCCTTGCATACAGCTCCTCATGTGGTGGTGACCCCCAACCATGACATTTTGCTACTGTGATGCATCGTGATATAAATATCTGCCTTTTCCGCTGGTCTTAGGCGACCCCTGTGAAAGGGTCGTTCGACCCCCAAAGGGGTCGCGACCCACAGGTTGAGAACCGCTGCTGTAAAGGAAGGACGATGGCCCCCAGCTGGGCCATCCGGCAAGACCTGGTCCTCGGTGCCCGTGACTGTGGGGACAGGGACTGTCCACTCGTGCTGGGTGGCACTGACGGGTCTGCCCACAGCCCCGTGACCGCCTGAAGGGCTGGCGGGTCCAGGGAGGGCGAACGCAGTGTGTGCGCTCGCTGAGCCAGACCGGACTTGGCCCACGCGGAAGCTCGCAGAGCGCTGGGACTTGGGGGCTGACGGGCGGGGCGGCACCCAGCTGTCCTTCCTCACCCCGGCGTCTCTCACCCCCATCCCGGAGGCGAGGCGAGTCCCAAGGCGCGAACCCAACCTGCCCGCCAGATGTGTGTTCTCTCTCGCTCGTTTTAGGTGAATGAGACGTACCGGGGGAACGCTGGTGACCGGCATCCCCTACGTTTCACGAGCCCGGCTCTGTCATTCCTCGTCCGTGTGCTCCTGGGTGCCCGCTGTCCTTCCGCCGGGGGGACTTCACGCTGCCCTTCCCCATCCTCCGCCACCCTCTCAGCACCCCGCACGGCTGTCTGCGTCCCTGAGTTTTGTTGGTTTGTTTATCGGGTGCTCTCAGTCTTACGTGCACAGATGAATACAATCGTACGGTTCTTACCGTCTTCTGTCCGGACTCATCTCACGCGGCCTGATCTTCTCGAGGTCCGTCCATGTGGTGGCCAGTGGCAGGGCGCCCTTTTTCATGGCTGCGTAGTCTTCCCTGTTCATCAGCTCCACGTCTTCTTTCTCCAGCCGGCCACGGAGGGCTTGCTCCCGTACCTTGGCTTGTAAATGATGCTGCAGTAGCCGAAACCGGTGTGGCTCAGTGGATATAGCGTCAGCCTTGGGACTGAAAGGTCCCAAGTTCAATTCCGGTCAAGGCCATGTACCTTGGTTGCGGGCACGTCCTCAGTAGGGGGGCATGCAGGAGGCGGCTGATCGATGTCTCTCTCTCTCATTGATGTTTCTGGCTTTCTATCCCTTTCCCTTCCTCTCTGTGAAAAATCAATAAAATATATTAAAAAAATAATAATAATGCCGCAGTGAATATGGGTGGGGGGGTCGCAGATATCTTGCGACGTCTTTCAGAATTCAGAATGTCTCGCATTTCAGAAAGGCCATCGGGTACATACACCCACTATTGCTACGAGCGGGACCCTCCACAGCAGCGGTTCTCAACCTTCCTAAGGCCGCGGCCCTTTAAGACAGCTCCTCAGGGGGTGTGACCCCCACCCATAAAATTATTTCCATTGCTACTTTATAACTGTAATTTTGCTACTGCTATGAACTGTAATGTAAATATCTGATATACAGAATATATTTTCATTGTTACAAATTGAGCGTAATTAAAGCATAGTGATTAATCACCAAAACAATATGTAATTATATATTGTGAAATATTTATTTGTAATTACAAATAAATGAAATTTTGTCTTGAATCGTGGCGTAGCATGGGCAACAGTCTTCCTAGGACAACAGTAAACTACATGGCTACACTTTGGGACACCGAGGAGCGGTGTGTTGGTTCCTAAGACCATGGGAAATAGGTGTTTTCTGATGGTCTTAGGCGACCCCTGTGAAAGGGTCGTTCGACCCCCAAAGGGGTGGCGACCCACAGGTTGAGAACCGCTGCTCCACAGGATCATCAGCGTCTCCACAGCGAGAGGTGCCATCTTCACCCCACGTGCTCAGTCTCACCCACACCGCCGCCACCTGTGGATCTGGGTCAGGGGGCGGCTGGTGCTGCTGGCGTGGGGACGGGCTGCCGGGACTCTGGCAGGGCTGCACCCGCAGGCGGGGGTGGTTAAAAGGCCGCAGGGGGACCTGGGGGGACAGAACCTGGGCAGCCTGCACTGGCGCTCGGAGGCCAATTGCCCTTGGGAGCCACCCAGCCTTCGGAGCTCAGGGTCCTTTGCACAGAGGCGCCAGGAGCCGACCGCCACGGCGCGTGTCCTCCTGGGAGGACCGAAGAGACACGACTGTCCCATTTCCCTCTCCCTCCCCCAGGGCAGAGGGAGCCCGGGCAGACCTCAGAGCCCGGGAAAGCCCAGGGCAGGCGCTGCCCCTGGACTCACCGCGCCCGCCCGCTCCAAGGCCCAGGCTCCTGGGGAGGGAGGGGGCGGTAAGGGGGCGGGCAGGAGGCTGCTCCTGTGTCGGGGGGCAGGTGTGAAAGGGGATAGCGGATCCTCGGCTGATCCGTGCCCGCTCCCAGCGCCCGTTTCCCCGTCTGCACCTCCTCCGGAGAAGGCAGGGTGGCTCACCCTCCGCATAAGGCCTCATTCATGCCTCCTCCCGGAGCCTGGCCTCCGGGCTGGGCCCGTGCCGAGCGGGTGGGCACCGGCGGGCACACAGATGGCACCGCTCTCCGCCGCACAGCGGGCCCTTGTCTGCTCGGGCGCCGGCCAGACCCGCGGCCGGGAGTGCCAGGAGCCCACCTCCCGGAGGGCCTGTGTCTTCCACTCATAAAGGACGAATTCTGTCCCACAAACGGCGGAGATGGTGGGACATTTCCCTCCTCTGACTGCCAGGCTGCGCTTAGCAAGATGCTCGGCGGGAACTGAGGAAGGAAGACAGGGCAGAGCCAGAAGCATCGTTCAGACCGTCAGACTCAGAGGGAAGGCGGGGGG
>PVJN01013170.1:0-49444 GCA_004026805.1 Lasiurus borealis | reverse complement strand
TCAAGGGGTCCCAGATTGGAGAGGGAGCAGCTGGACTGAAGTACTTCCCGCCGGCCCCCCCACCCCCACCCCACCCATGCACGAATTTTA
The DNA here is from genome assembly GCA_004026805.1 of Lasiurus borealis. Classification (NCBI taxonomy): domain Eukaryota; kingdom Metazoa; phylum Chordata; class Mammalia; order Chiroptera; family Vespertilionidae; genus Lasiurus; species Lasiurus borealis. The sequence goes on along the minus strand of PVJN01013170.1, from coordinate 49,354 downwards.
TGCACTGGGCCTCTAGTATTATAATAATATAATTATGTTATATATGATTACATATGTCAATATGATTTATAACCTTGAAAAAACTCACTAGTAAAATAGTAAGGCCAGAAATGGAAGTGGTATTTGCAATGTAAAAAAAAAATTTCATCCAATTTTCTTTACATTTTGTTGGAATTTTAATTACTGAATTAATTTTCAATCTGACATTTTCTAAAGTATTGTCTATTTTATTAGCTTTTCATATCATTAATATATGTTAATAAATTATATTCATAATTTGAAAAATTATTGCTGAATAAGATTGACAGACTACCATTCTAATTTTTGTTATTTTCATTTATTTTTTATGTCAGTAGTTTGCAAATTTTATTAGTTCTTCCAAATAGTCAAAAAAGCTGGAAATATTTATCCTATGTTTTTTTTAAATTAATTCTTCTGAACCTTTTGTCTATTTCTCATAACATTCTTTAAATCTTTAAATTTATTTCTATGAAAATGTCTAAATAAGGATCATTTATAATGAGTTGAGAATGATCAACATCTTAAATGTTTGGAAACTTTAAAAACAATATGTAACTCATGCAATAACTAAATTATAATTCTACCAGTTTAACACAAGTAGTCATATTATTCATATTTCATGTTCTTATATCCTGTCTAGTGGACATAGATGGGGCTACAAAGTCCAAGTAATCCATTTGGATTCAGACTTTAGCGATAAAGCTACCAAATATAAGCTGGCGAGTTATCTTAGATAACCATGTTTAGAAAGAGAAGTCTTCTGAGAATGGGGAAGATCAACTATAGTGAGTAACAGTGGGGCCAGAGAGAATGCAGAATCTATTTAGATCCCTTAGTCACACTTGTTGAAATCCGACCTTTGAAAATGTTCTCCTATCTTGAAGTGTCTAGTGTTCTTTCCAAAAGGAGTTTCCGCTATCTTCCACTCTTCCTCCATCCAGACATTCACTCCATCAGATTTCCTTCTCAGTCCTTTCACTCACCTCCTAAAGGTAAAGTATAATGACTTTCTTATCTGGTAAGTTATTATTGTTGCCCCTCCCTTTTCAACCACTTGACTGTAGCTTTTAAAAACCATGATAAATCCATGCCAGAATTTATATTCAATGTTTATCCAGCCATCTATCAAACATTTATTGAAAATCAGCTATGCTGTAGGCACTTATGCTAGCAATTAGAAAAATCTGCCTCCTGAGGACAGCTAGAACCTTTCATCTGTATGCCAAAGAGGTCTTAATCTGCGCGAACTCTCCTAAGGTTTAGTATCTCCATTTGGCATTGTGTGTCTTTGATTTGGTAACCTGAAGATAACCAGAACTTTAATAAGCTCAGTCTTTATCTCTAACCTGCACCTTCTATCATTTCCTGTCTGGGTTGATGGTTGATAGGATTCTGTGCTAGAAACCTAATAGGTTCTTTATAGAATTCATATTTTAGCCATCCTGTACTCTCTCCAACCCTTAACCAACCTTTATCAAAACCCTATTGATCAGATATTTACATCTAGTCCCAATTTCTCTTTGCTTTTATATTTATTACCTTAAGTTTAGTTATTACCACTAAATCTGCTCCTTGATTTTTCATAAGCTCATAATAATTTCTGCATTCTCTCTTCTCTTGCTCTTTAACGACACTGCCATCATAGTACTTTCTAAAATTTGTATGCAATCAAGAGAACCAGTCATTCAAATATTTTGATGGCTTGGAAATGCTTAGAGGAAAAAGGCCAAATGTCTCAGCAAGCCATTTCATTTCTCTATACCACAGTACCAAGTTCATTTGTTCTCCATTTATTCCCCTCTTCCTGTCCCCAAACCCCTGACTCTCTCCACATTTGATTTCTGTGTATTTTGGCTTCTTTCTGTTTAGACTATTTTCTGACACATGATGAGTATTTAACTGATGCTGCTGATCTTTATTTTGAGAAGACTGAAGTTTATAATCAGCAGATCTTTATGATGTCCTGGATATGTCAGACTAAGGAGATATAGTTTAATTTGGTAATTTATGGGAGCCTTTGAAATTTTGTATTAGCGGAATACCATAGAAATAAGATCCATATATGTGATTTAGCACTGACCTAATTAATCTAAACTGTATTTTCCGGATGTTAAGTGGAGGCTTGAAATATCAGGTTTATTGAGAATAATAGTTAGAGCTAATTAACACTCTGAAATTGACTGCTTCTAAATCTGTGGAGGCTAAAGTAAAACAATGATCTGTGTCCTGAGTATAAGTTTAAAAGACATGGTGAACTGAAACTATTATATAATACTAGAGGCTGATGCATGAATTCGTGCACAGGTGGAGTGCCTTGGCCTGGCCTGCGATCAGGAGACTGCAGAGGTGGGCCAGCATTGAACGTCTGCCCCCTAGTTGTCAATGCACCATCATAGTGACCAGTCAACTGGTCATGCAGTCATTCGGTTGTTCAGTTGCTTAGGCTTTTATATATATACACCAGAGGCCCGGTGCATGAAATTCATGCACAGGTGGGGTTCCTAGGTTAGGCAGACAATCAGGGCCAGTCAAGGGCAGGCTCATCAGGGCCCGAAGGCCCCAGTGGAGTCAGAAGAAGAGGTGAGGTCGCTGGGCCAGGTGCGGAAGGAACAGATGCCAGACACCAAGGCTGCCCGGGTGCCCCACCATCTCACAGTTCCCTGCCTCCCCACACTCCTTCCCTCAGTGCCACGCCATCACTGGGGGACTGCTGATTGGGGAAGGGGCCAGGGGATGTTTCATTCCCCAGTTGGGAATGTGCGGGAGGCAGCCAATCAATGATTCTCTATCATCATTGATGTTTCTGTCTCCATTTCCCTCTCCGAAATCAATCAAATATATATTTTTTTATAATGCAAGGTTTTTAGAGGAAGAAATATAGGCAAGGGAGCTATTGATAGAGGGGCCTTTGAGATCTTGCTCATATTCCAGATAGGATAACATAAGATGGTGCTCAGGGCGTGACAAATGAGAAGTGGCAGTGGGTAGAGCAGGGCACTGCAGACTGAGGAATGGGATATAATGACTGGGAATGTCTGTAACAGTGACACTGAGCGTGTGTTGGGGCCATTGCTTGGATCATTCACCCCAAGAGATTTTGATTCCAGATGGGAGGAGAAACATGGATATCAGTAAGCCTGTCTTAGCCAAGAAGGTGGTGTGTGTGGCAGGAGCAGGCTGCCCTGCTTGCCTACAAATGTAAGCATGACGGGTAACTGCACATGGACTTCAGTCACATGGCCAAATCAATGCCCAGCCAGTGCTGGTTGCTGTGCCCTGCCCCTCCCTGGCTGTGCAGCCGCAATATTGGCTGAAGGTGGCTGAATGCACGCTCCCAAGTGCATGTAGTATATGAAGGGGTGGGCAGGAAGTCAGAAGCTGGAAGTTGGAAGTGAGGAAACCCAGCAGCGTTGCATCTACCATGGAGCTGGATGGGGAGCAGTTGTGGGTGCAACTGGCTTTGGAGTAGGAGGGGCTGAGTTTCCTATATATCACCAGTGATTCCCTGCATGCCAGCCAGGCTAAGTGAGAACTGGGGAGGTCTTTCCCTCCTGGAGACATTCTTCCCGGGGGGCAATGTCAGCTGCTTCCTTTTTCTTTCTTTTTTTTTTGGAAAGCAAGCTTGGCTTGTGGTTCCTGGGATGCCTGGGCCATAGCATGCACCTCCAGGCTTCACTGCATCGTCCTCTCCCTCCTCCTGCATTGAGTGTCTTGCCCCTGGTGGTCAGTGCACCTTATAGTGACTGTTTGACCAGTCGTTCTGGTTGCTCTGCCATTATGATCACTGGGCTTTTATTATATAGGACTAGAGACCTGGTGCATGAATTTGTGCATGGGTGGGGTATGTCCTCCCCTAATCAGAGCTCATTGGGGCTGGCCAATGGGGCAGGGTTGGGGGAGCCATAGGAGGTGGGCCAGCTGTCCTCACCTGCGATTGGGGCCAACTGAGGCCTGGCTAGGCAGTTGGGCTGGGAGAGGCCTTGGGAGGTAAACCATTCTGCCCCTGATGGGAGGCACCGATTAGAGTGGGTGCCAGCTGGGGAGAGTGGAGTGGATGGTTGATCGACCAGCCTTCCTCCTGATTGGGTTGGGTAGGCGATCAGGGGCGGGGCCATCAAGGGGAAGGGGCCGCCGGAGGTTGGTTGGCCGGCTCTGCTCCCATTGGGCTGGTTGGCCAGCCTCAGTACGCATCATAGCAACCAGCCATTTCATTCCTTCTGGTCTCTCTGGTCCTTCTGGTCTTCTGGTCGCTTGGCTTTTATCCTATCTAATAAAAGAGTAATATGAAAAGTGACCATCACTCCAAGACACAAGATGGCCACCCCCATGTGGTCAAAGATGGCTGCCCCCATTTGGACAAAAAAAAGATGGCCACCACAAGATGGCTGGCAGGGGATGGCAGTTGTGGGCAGTTGGGGGTAACCATGCCAGCAGAGGAGGGAAGTTTGGGGTGACTGGCAGGGGAGGGCAGTTAGGGGTGACCCGACTGGCAGGGGAGGGCAGTTAGAGGCAATCGGTCTGGCTGGGGAGTGGTTAGGGGGTGATCAGGCTTGCAGGCAGAACTGGTTATGAGCAGTCAGGCAGAGGCAGGTAAATAGTTGGGAGCCAGCAGTCCTGGATTGTGAGAGAGATGTCCAACTGCCCTGTTTAGGCCCGATCACTGTGGAGGGGACCAGGCCTGTGGGATCAGGCCTAAATGCTCAGTCAGACATCCCTCAAGGTGTCCCAGATTGGAAAGGGTGCAGGCTGGGCTTTAGAGTAAAGGGGCTGAGTTTCCTATACATCACCAGTGATTCACTGCATGCCAGCCAGGCTAAGTAGGGACTGGGGAGGCCTTTCCCTCCTGGAGCCATTCTTCCCAGTGCATGAATTTCGTGCACCAGGCCTCTAGTGTGTGTCTGTGTGTGTGTGTGTGTATCTATCTATCTATCTATCTATCTATCTATCTAGACACACACACAAGTAGATTGTTCAATATTACTTTGTATTAGTTTCAGATGTAAAACATGTGGTTAGAAACCATGCATTTTACAAAGTAGTTCCTCTGCTACTTCAGCAGTTAAGTCTGGGTTGTGTTACTATTTCAGACTGTGTAACAATATTTGTTTGATTTTACCAATTAGTTAAATTGTGCTGTTACTAAAATGAGAGGATAACAAAAAAAAAAACCTAGAGTGCTAGAGAATTGGATGGAATATTTGTAAACAAGTTTTAGTGAGCACCCCAGTCAGATATTTTTAGGAATAACTTATTTCTGTATGACACTGGATGACAGTATATCTTTTCCTTCTCCAACATAAGCCTGTACTGTATGGAACATAGAATATTTTTGTTGTTGCTTCTTAAATAAAGAAGCTGAGAACAGAGTGCTGGGATGGTATCACTGTATATTCAAAATTAGTGAAAAGGGGAATCGGGCCTATTATATCTTTAAAGCATAATTGTTTCTCTCACACTGTGTTCCGCTACTTTGCACTCTATGGTCCTTTTGCATAACCGGTATCTTATTTAATGGTCGATGAAAGAGTCAATTTATCATAAATATGTGTATTTTTTAGTTTTAGAAGTATACACATAATGACTACTATCCATTCATTTCTAATATTTTCCCTTAGAAAAAAGTTTTAGCTATAAAAATAACTCTGGCCTTTAGTGCATCTTTAGATTTTTTATTAGAAAATTACACTCTGTTAAGTAGGAAAGCAAAACGAGCCATAGCCCCAAACCACCACTGTTATATCACTGGGAATACTGTTATCGTTTGTCAGTGAGATTTAACTTTGGTTGAAATCCCAATGTTTCAACCAATAATATGAAGAAACCAGAACCACCTGCTTATCGACAGTTTCTGAAGGAACACAGGGAAGTTTCTCAACCTGCAAAACTCAGCTGACTGAGAGACTTAGTTGATTTAATGATACAACACTGGAAAACCGGCATTATTTATTTATTTATTATTTAATTTTAATTGGAATGAGTCAGAAACACCTAATACATCAAATACGACTTGTTGTTTTATTTTTTGGTGTAAGGCTATGAGCATGGACTTTAAAAACTCAAAAAATCACATATATGAAAGCCTTAAGAAGCAGATATTGTCGGGAAAATTCATACTGGATCAGGTTTTCCAGGTTTATTTTCCATATCTCTGCAAGAATGTTGTCAGATGAAGGATGAGTCAGGTTTTCCTTAAGAATACCATCTGAATATCCTTGAAACAGGGCTGTGCAAAACTACAAATATGGCTGCCAAACTTTTTTTTTTTTTTTAAATACATGACGTTTTGGCAACCTGTGGATTCTGTTTTTCTTTTCATCATTCAAGAATGCCTCTTCATAAAGTGCTTTATTATGATCATCAGTGTTGGCCGGTCAATGGAGAGACATTTTTTTGTTTTTTTCCATCAGTGTGAGATAGCCACAAGACATGATATTCATCATGGGCACACAAAAGCTGTCCATTGATGCCTGATTTCGCTGCTCACACAGAAGTGTTGGGGTCCCCCCTCCTTTAGAAACTTAACAGCCATGCTCTCTGCCATACAAAGTCCCAGGGATTTTGTGCTCAGGAATCCGGCTGCATTCTTCCACAACAGAAGGCCTAAACCATGATGAATGGCTGAGCTCCATTTCCTGTTCCTTCTCCCTGGGCTGTGCCTCTCCTCCCTCCATCGCTTTTGGGGACTGACCTCTGAAGTCTGTGGGGGACCACTTCCTCCCTTTGCCTGCCGGCAGGGGGGCCGTGTTTCCTTGTTTAGAGCCGCAGGGCATTTGTTCTCCTCTGTTTACAGCCAGTGGGAGGGTCCTTTTCTTCCTCGCAGCTGCCTTTTCAGCAGCGCAGAGGGAGATTCCAAATCAGAAATGATCTTAATTAAATGTTTTCTGTACAGAAACACCCATTCCACCAACCTGGGCCTTTGCAACTCTCTTGAAGTGGCCCTTCCCTACCTTCTCTGCCTTGGGAAGAGGGCAGACAATAGACCCAAGCACAAAAGACAGGGATAAATATTTATCAGGGCACAAGAGATGGTTAGAGGACCTACACTTATTTGCATTCATGATTGTGAACATGTAGAATCCTGTGGGGTGCTATCAAAACACTTGGCTGAAATAGCTTCCTCTATAATATTTTCAAATAAAATATTATCTCCCTCAGAATTATAAGAATGCATTTGAACATTCCAAATAAGTATTTAGAGCATATTTACCTTAGGGTTTGGGTTTCCAAGAATATCTTAGGCTACAATAAGTTATTAGTACTAGTCTTTTAAAGGGACTGATGGGTTTATTAGATTTATATTGTTAACATTTACAGATACAATGCATTTTATACTTCTTAATGGTGTAGGGATGGTGTGAGGAATAAATGCAAATGTTTGGTTGATGTAATAGATAGTGAATTGTTATCTTAAAGATTAAAATTTATCTTAAAGATAAATTTCCCAAATCTTTTCAAAATTGCACATGCAAAGGTATTCAATTCAAATGTAAATTTTCAATATTATTTTTCTTGAAATATAAATAAAGTTTACACTTCCTTAGTAGTGAAAAAAATATTTTTTCTATTTTGTAAAGAACAATGACATCATTAGGCAGACGGTACCTATTTAGTAGATTTTTAATCATTTTTAACTGAATAATTCTTCATATTGTTTAATGCATTTGGAATATATTGAGGTAGATACAAAAATTAGAATTTAGTGAATGATCTTATTATTTAAAAATGTAGTTAAGAGATTTTGAAATTGAATATTTTATAATTATTAATTGTTTTTAGAAAGAATTATCATCATAATGAAATGCAAATATCTGCCACAATAAAAGAAATATTATAGTAAGATGAATTAAAACTTCTACTTATATATAAATTACAATTTTTAATTACAAATGCTCCTTATAATTTCCATAGTTTTACTTTCATGGATTGTCATTTAATATTTAAGTTATCAAATTTAAAAGAGTAAAACATTTTGAAGTAGAATTTTACAAACAAATATTTTCCTATTTAGTAATAAAATCATATACTGTAGAACCTGAATATACTTGAATCATTTTCTATAACAATTTTTAATTCTTTAATGTTAAGTACTTGTTTCTTTTTATAAAATAAAATTAATAGAATAAAAATTTGCTAAATCATTATGAACTTTTACTCTTGAATAGAATCGCTTTGCAAAATTCAAATATTTAGTGATGATCTAATTTTTAAAATAATGATTTAGTGTTTATAGAGTGATTATAGTGAAAATTTCATGTACAGATATATGGTCCTGTGGTTTGGGGCTTGTTTTTGTTCAAAAGGCATTGTTCTATGTGAATTAGACATGCTTATTTTATATTCTAATTCGATATGGCCTACCTTTGTCTACTTCACTGCTCTCTGAGATTTTCTCAAGGGACATAAAAATAGAAAGTCACTCCTTTAAAAAATACATTTTCTTAAGATAATAGGACACTTTTTGAAATGTTAGTGAGGTATTTTAATGCCCCTTTTTAAATTGAAAAGTTATAATTGAAGGACACTATGACTATTTTCTTTTTCCTATCTCAATGGCAATTGATTTCAAATTGAAATTAAATGTAATTGAACCTATACTTTGTACTGTTACAAGAGGAAAGCCATGTTTATTATTACAGCATTTTAGGATTTTTATAATGTAACATCTCCTTTAAAAGAATTTATTTCTAGCCATACAAAGTTGGTTATTCTGTGTGCTTTGATCAGATAGACCTCATATTATTTCATGTATCTCCAAAGGAAGTCCATATAAAATAGATAAAGCATCCCAAGAAAAAAAACATGCTTTTGTTGAGGTGGTTTCACTCCAGTAACTTCAGAAAAGAAGGAAAGTAATTTGAGTTCAGCTGATAAGATTCTGATGTGTCTGGCCATTTGATAGGCTGAGTTCTCACAAGAACCACTCATTCCTTTAGCCAGCCTAAGCTGTAGGGGAAGTGATTCCTTCCCCAAGTTCAGCTTCTATGTGCGCATTCATAAGAAGGTCTGTTTCTGTGTGGGAAGACAAACAGTATGTTTTTAAAATAACTTTTACGATGTGATTTCTAAAAGAAGGATACTGTTTCAGCCCACTAAATTATGTGTTCTATATTTATTGGTATTGCCAAATGGCTAATATTTGCTTTTGCTTTTCCTGCTGGAAATTTGTAATTTTCTTACATCTTTTCTGCTCTGAGTAAAAGTAAGCAGAGGTCTTTAAAATGCGGTATTTCAAAATTAAACTTTCAGAAAAAAGTTTAAGTTTTTAATTACCTGTAAAATTTTTTCTTTGAAATATTTGTTACTGATAATTTGGTAGAGATATTTAATGACTTAAAATGTACTCAGTCAATTAAAGGAATGAACAGAATTAAGTAAAACAAGAATAGCCACACACTAAAGTCTGGTTCAGCTGGGTTCCATTGCCTGGCTAAGAATGTGAGCCGCCACTGACTAGGGACATGAACTGTACATACGTCACTTAACCCTTTGGGATCTCAGATTTAGCATCTAAAAATAAGAGGATTGAGTAAAGAAAATCTTAGTACCATTTTAAAATTCTATAGGACAACTAAAATTGTTTTTCCCTGTAATTTCCAGTTTGCCATTTTTTATGTTTGCCAATATCTATCCCAAAATGCTTTATACACAGTAGTCACAAACTTTGTTTCTTCTTTGTGTATCTCAGTTTTTTTCAATGTTTATGCACACAATTTATAGCACAGCAGCACTTAGAATGAAAATTCTTGCTCTCTCTAGTTATCATGATTTGTTTCAAACTAGCTCTGAATAACTATTGATATTAAAATTCAATAAATGGAAAAATTCTATTTCACTTTCCAGTTTTCTCATTTTATAACTGTATTAATGATCACACCATATTCAACCCAACTGACTACAACCCAACTGAATTATCTATACAGTGGTACCTCGAGATACGAGTGCCCTAACATACGAGATTTTTGAGATACGAGCCGTCGAGCGAGCGATTTTTGCTTTGAAATACGAGCAACATTAGAGATAGGAGTAATCACGCGGATCGGCCGGCTGCACACGACCCACCAGTTTACTGAGACTCGAGCATCCCACCCACGTCTCAAGGTTACGGAACGAGTTAAACTTGTATCTCGAGATACCACTGTATATTTAAAACCCTAAGCAATTGGTCGACCATTCAGCCAGTTGACGGTTTGACTGGTTGCTATGACATGACCTGACCACCAGAGGGCAGATGCTCAAGGCAGGATCTGCCTCCCTGGCAGTCAGTGCACTCCCACAGAGGGAATGCCACTCAGCTGACAGGCACAAGACGCCAGGTTCACGGCTGGCAGATGCAGCTGAGGCAGCGCTACTAGCAGTGGTGGTGGCAGGTGCAGCATGGCTGGGATGAGCAGGAGCAGTGCCCAGCCCAGGCTCGAGCTTCTCCCTGGACGCCTGCCACTTCACGCACTACTACATCTCTTGGGAATTATGGGGATCAGGCTGAAACCGACAGTCCACCATATCCCAAGGGGTCCTGGATTGCGAGAGGCTGCAGGTCAGGCTGAGGGACCCACTGATATATAAATTCATGCACCAGGCTTTTAGTAATATATGTAATAGTCTGTTTAAGAAAAAGAAAAAGAAAAGAAACACCCATGGAATTAAGAGGAATATCACAAAGGACCCTGTTTCAATATGTCACTAGAGTATCAGGGCTGAACATAGTTTAGATAAGACAATGCATCAGGCTCCTACTTTTTTAGGGATATTATGTTAGAATCAAATATAGAAGAAATTGATTTTGAATATTTGATAAGAGTCTCAAGGTTTATACTAAACATTTTAAGTCTATGTTACAAATCAACTATAAGCTGTAAATCAAGAAATTTAGGATTCTACTTTGTCCACTATGGTATTCTCAAAAAAAAAAAAAAAAAGTGAGCAGAAGAATCACCAGAGCAAATTATTAAAAAGAAAAATTGTGAATCCCAGCCCCAGAAATTAATACCCTATCTAATAAAAGAATAGTATGCAAATGGACCATACCTCCAATATACCCACAAGCCACTCCCACCAGCCAATCAGGAGTGAGTATCCAAACTAACTCAACCAAGATGGCTGCAGCCATGGTATGAGCAAGAGACTTGGGTTTCCCTGGCAATGGAAGAAGCCAAGATTCCCGCAGCCCTGATCTCTACTTAAGGCTACAAAGTTTCAATTATAGAAGATAAATAAATCCCAACAAAAATGGCGGTAGTCATGGAGCTGGAGAGAGAAGGAGGCTTGAGTTGCCTCTGGCGATGGAGGAAGCCCAGCTTCCACAGCCCTGGCCTGCTTTAGCCTCTGCTCAAAGTTTCAATTATAAAAGATAAATAAATCCCAGATACCAGGGTCTCCACCTGGGTCACTGGGGGGCATGGATGGCCTGCAAACCACCATAAACTCCTTACCCAGGCTTCCCCATGCCCCAAGAGAAGCCCTACCCTGATCTGGACAACCTTCAGGGCAAACCAGCCAGCACTCACCGGAGCACCAGACCTCTATCCTAATAAAAGAGTAATATGCAAATTGACCATCACTCCAATACACAAGATGGCTGCCTTCATGTGGTCAAAATGGTGTCCCTATGTGGACACAAGATGGCCATCACAAGATGGCCAGCAGGGGAGGCATTGGGAGGGACCAGGTCTGCAAGGGAGGGCAGTTGGGACAATTAAGCCTGCAGGGGAGGACAGATAGGGGTGATCAGGCTGGCAGAGGAGGGAAGTTGGGGATGACCAGGCCTGCAGGGAAGGGCAGTTGGGGATGATCAAGCCTGCAGAGGAGCGCAGTTAGGGTAACCAGGCCAGCAAAGCAGGGATGTTGGGGGTAGCCAGGCCTGCAGGGAAGGGCAGTTGGTGTGGGGGGAACCAGGGGAGAGCAATGGGGAGAACTAGGCCTGCAGGAGAGGGCAGTGAGGGGTGACCAGGTCCACAGGGGAGGGCAGTTAGGGGGAAAGAGGCTGGTAGGGGAGCAGTTGTGCATCCATCAGGCTGGCAGGGGAGTAGTTAGAGGATGATTAGGCTGGCAGGCAAAAGTGGTTAGGAGCAATCAAGAAGTCAAGCAGGCGAGCAGTTGGGAGCCAGCAGTCCTAGATTGTGAGAGGATAGGATTGGGCCTAAACAGGCAGTTAGACATCTCTAGAGTAGTCTCAGATAGAGAGTTTGCAGGCTGGGCTAACAGACACACACTCCTGTGCTACCTCAAGTAATTCTCATATAGGTAACCAGTATACCACAGTTTTTATGTTCAGAACATAAACTTTAGATTTATTTTTATTATAAACTCATGTTTTTATCAAGCAAAAACACTTGTTTAAAGTAATTCTAAACTGTCACAAAATTACATATTATTTATTTAAAAATAATATCTTCAAAAACAGATTTGATGACTGTCTTGTCCTTGACCTTGAGCACCAATCTTTCTGCCTGCAACCTCTGTCATTGTTACTATTACTTTAGAGTGAGTTATTGTAAATTTTTCTGAAGTGAGTAAAATTCTCACGGTGCTTTCCTGCTAGTACCGTAAACAATAGAAATGTAGCAAAAAAAACATTAGGTACTTCCAGAATTTATATTATGTCTTTCTGATTCCCACTCATATAAAAATATTTTTTCGCCAAGACTGGTTTGGCTCAGTGGATAGAGCGTCGGCTTGCGGACTGAAAGGTCCCAGGTTCGATTCCGGTTGGGGGCATGTACCTTGGTTGCGGGCACATCTCCACTGTGGGGCGTGCAGGAGGCGGCTGATCTATGTCTCTCTCTCATCGATGTTTCTGACTTTCTATCTCTCTCCCTTCCTCTCTGTAAAAAATCAATAAAATATATTTAAAAAAATATTTTTTCAGGCAGATTATCCCACTTTATAAATTATGATTTCAATAGCTAGAAGTAAGCCACTATAAGGACAAGGCAGTCATAAAATCTGTTTTTGAAGATATTATTAAATAATATGTAATTTTGTGACAGTTTAAAATTACTTTAAACAAGTGTTTTTGCTTGATAAAAACACGAGTTTATAATAAAAAAAAATCTAAAGCCACTATAATCACATCATATTGGAAAGTTTAAAGAGGCCTCGGAGAATGTTTGTCAAACTCTGTTTTATGTATAAATTCCCTCTTTAGCAAAGCACTGGCCATGTTTAATGTTCTTAAATATCACAGAGAGTGATATGTCATGTTTAGAAACAGTCAATTCAATGGCAATTAACCGAAGATTCTACTACAGTGGTTTAAATAGGAGCACATTTTTGCATCTCACTACAATAGGTCTGAGATTAGGCCATGGGGCTAACACTGAGGCTCAGAGATGCTCTGTAGGCTACAGGCTCATGCCCTCTCTCTGTGGTCCATGCTGGAGGCTTTTACTCTCCTGCTTGCTCTTTCCTGCGGCAGATGCTCACTATACTTCTAGGCCCCATAGCTTCATGTTGACTGTCCAGAAAGGCAGTCACAAAAAAACAAAAACAAAAACTAAAAAATGAGCAAAAAGCATTTTGCCCTTAAATTTGGGAAGAGATGTCCACTTTGATCTAACTGGCCAGAACTGTGGCCTTTGGCCTGCTCTCACTTTATGAGAACTTAAATAATTTTACTTGGGCACATTGAGGTCCCCAAATACATCAGGGTTCTGACGAGAGAGAGAAAAATAAAGTAGGAATTTTTATTGTAGGCAGTTGAATTGTGTGCTACAGCAGGGGTATGCGTAAAGGAAAATGTACCCAAAAGTCTCAGAACAGTTGACGTAAACAAAGAGCTAATTTATCCTTTGCTTGTTGCTGCAGCATTCACGATGTGGTACACTATTTTATTTCGAAGACACAGTCAGAATTCTTCCTGACGCCCCTTCACCCAAGGCATGACAATGAACTGGTAGTCGTGGCTGAGTATAAACTAATAGGGAGTTAAATCTTGGGAATATGACGGTGGGTAAGAGATGGGATCACACCCACTCAAACTGCTAGAATTGTAATTATTGGCATTTCAGTGGGGTAGCGGTCGGCGATCAGAGGGTCACTGGGCAATGGACCTCTACACCGTTTTTGTCAGGTTAAATATAGGACTGACTTTCCAGGAAGTCCCAAAGTCCCATCTGCTACCCATCTGAGGGAGTCTGCTATTTTATCCCTTGTCCATGAGCAAGCAAGACTCTTCCATTGCTTTTTCTCCGCATAATGTTAGTCCCTGTTGGCATGTCCAGAAATGTAAGATTTTCAGTCGTAGCCTGGATTGAGAAGTTAGGAGGCACAGGCAAAAGGAAGTTTATTTTGAGGTAGGAACAACACCTCTTTCTGGAAGCCTGCTGGGATTCACATCAGGCTGGAGCTATTCCACTCAGAGTTACACTTGGTTGGTTATTACTTTTCAGCCATAGTTTGGCTGCTTTTGTGGGTGAAGGGGTTTTTTGTGTGTCTCTCCTAGAAAGGTACCCACGCTGTATCATGTGGAAAGCATATCCTTATTCAGAAGGGAGTAATTGAAATCTCTCCAGAGAGATTTTTCCACTGTGAAATGTAAAAGCAATGTTCAATGATGCAGAAACAAACGTAACTTGGTAAATAGATTACATAGCAGTCTTCAATAATTAAATAAATGTTAGGAATGTTTTCATTGAAACATTTATTTCAATAAATGTTAGTAATGTTTTCATTTAAGCGTTTACTTAAATAAATGTTAGTAATCTGTCATGGTGCATGTTGTAAAAGTGAGTATTGTCTTCAATATCTATGAGTTTTTTGGTGAGTGTAGAAAACTTTGGAACCTGTATTTCTTTTAGGAGGCATCCCATTAAACTCGGAATAATATTTATAATTATAACATTTATTTATTAAATAAATGCTAGTTTTATATATATACATATATATGTATATTATATTACTAACGTATGTGTGTGTATATATATGTATATATATGTATGTATGTATGTATATATATATATATATATATATATATATATATATATTTATGTCTGTATTTCTCATATGTCCTAACCTTAATCTATGGAAAAGATTAAGGTTAAATTGAAAAAAAGAATAATTCAAAGCTACATACAGTTGGGATTTATACACAAGGTCTTAATGGAAAATGAGCACAGTAACTGTGGAAAATACAACAGATCATTAAGAACATTTAAAAACACCTCTTGTGTGTGTTAAACATAGAATCCATTTCCAAATTACATATTTACATTAGAAAATGGAACAGAAATTTCGTTTTACTTAATAGATTTTCTTTTGTCTTCACTATCAGTGTGTCAGTTAGCATGTTGCTTATGAATTTTGCGGAGCTCAGATTTTCCAGCACAACAGTTGAACTTTTTTCTATAATTTTATATGCTCTTACTTCATATATCATATATGTGTAAATACATATATACATACAGATAAATTTATAAGTGTATGTGTATTTTCATCAGTGTGTTTCCTAAAAAAAATGAACAAGTGGTTTATACAATAGTTTTAGGTGGTCTACAATCATCATTTGAAATGGCAAGCATACATATTTTTACTGAGTTCAGAGAGGACAAGAGAGGGAGAGAGAGAAAAACAAGAACACATCAATGATGAGAGAGAATCTTTTGATCATCTGCCTCCTACATACCCCCTACTAGGGATCGAGCCCACAACCTGGCATGTGCCCTGACCAGAAATTGAACCATGAATTCCTGGTTCATAGGTCGATGCTCAACCACCGCCCCACTTTAAAAAAAAAAAAAATTAACATATTTTATTGATTTTTTTACAGAGAGGAATAGAGACTTAGAAACATCAATGAGAGAGAAACATGGATCAGCTGCCTCCGGCACGCCCCCTACTGGGGATGTGCCCGCAACCCAGGTACATGCCCTTGACCAAAATCAAAGCTGAGACCCTTCAGACCGCAGGTCAATGCTCTATCCACTGAGCCAAACCGGTTTCGGCACTGCACCACTTTTAAAATCATTTGTTAAATATATATATTTGTGCTGGTCTCAGAATACAGATCTTATCCCATGTGATATATCAGGCTGGACAGAAACCATTTCAAAGCTTTGATTATGCATTTTGATAAACAACTTATAAATAGCTTTCTGAGGTTTAATTTTAAAACTTTCTTGTCATTGTAGCAGTTTAGTTCTAGCTATTTTTCTTCAGCTGAGTAATGCTAAGTAACACTAAGCCATTCCCTAGGACAATTAGGGGCCAGGGAGAGTCCCACCACCTCTCGAGGCTCTGTGCAGTATGAAAAGTAGCAGCCTGGTAGATTCAGAGCGAGCACTGAGGGCATTGGAACCAAGTGAAAACAAGTTTTGTCCAATTCATGCCAATTCTCCGGTTTCTGAAGAGTGCTGAAATCTCACCGTTTGTCATGGTGTATGTTGTGAAATTAATATTGTCTATTGTCTGTGAGTTCTTTCAGTGAGACTAGAACACTTCGGGAACATATATATATATATTAATATATTTTATTGATTTTTCACAGAGAGGAAGGGAGAGGGATAGAAAGTCAGAAACATCGGTGAGAGAGAGATATCGATCAGCCGCCTCCTGCACACCCCACACTGGAGATGTGCCCGCCAGCAAGGTACATGCCCCGACTGGAATCAAACACAGGACCCCCCAGTCCACAGGCCGATGCTCTATCCACTGAGCCAAACCGGTCTCGGCAGGAACCTGTATATTTTCCAGGAGGAGCCTCACTAAACACTGATGGATGTGATGTAGGGTGAGGCATAGGTGCCTTCCTTAGATCTCTGGTGCACAATGGCAGTTGTAAGGTGAGAGGAGTGGCATATATGAGCTAATTCCACTCTACCCTTACAGAACTCTGCCCAACTCCACTGTGCACTCAGGAACGGTAGAATAGCTTCAAATGGATGTGACTTATTTACTTCATTATTATCTAATTGTGGGAGTCAGGTAAAGACTAGAGGGCTTTACCGTGTAGTGCTTGTCATTCCAAAATATGTGGTATTAATACCTGTTAAACCCCACAGTTACCACCACTGTTGCTTTGCATTATTTTTTTTCTAACATCTTGATTTCACATAGTTGTAATCAGTATCCAAATAATTTTGTATATTTATCACATAAGAGGGCTATCAATCTTTGTGAATTTCACTTCATACTGGTCATTGGTTTCAACTTTTTTACTATTATACAGCTGGTGTTTATGACTCTGATAATTACTTATGTTCAAGATGGAGGGAAGACATGTACGTTTCTGTAAAGTTATGCCAGGGATTGAGCCTTAAATGGAATCTTTACTTCAAACCTTTATTTACTTCAACCCTTAGACTTTTGTTAATGAAAATAATTACTGGAAGGATCTAAAATATTCTACTCAATCTAATGTTCCACATGGGAAGTTTAATGTATTTTGACTGTAGTGAAAGTCTTGGTATGACAGATGCTGTAACACGTGACTCTCAATAACACATTTTTATGTTTATATCATATAGGTTATATATATATATATATATATATATATATATGTTAAATACAGCTATAATATATATGTCTATGTATTATATATGTATATTTGTGTGGGTGGGATGGATGGGTATGGGTGTATATGGAAAAAGAGAAAAATCATTAAAAATACATTTTATATTGAAATCTGCTAAATAGAATAATATGAAACCATGATACAATGATATAAAACTATCAGGGAAAAGAAAACTAATAAAACAAACTCCCTAAAAAATTAAAATAAAAAATTATATCTCACTACATGCATCTGCATACTTTTGAATAATTAATGCTTCCTGCCATTACATGTCAATTAAAAATTATGAAATATTTTTTAAACATGAGTATTGTGTTTAACTTTTTAGAATACTGGGTTTCAATAGATAATAGGTTGTATAAATTACCTTTTACATACCTTTATAGAACTTTAGTTATTAATGAGTATTGTTAGGGAACCATCCAAAGAGATGTAACACTTTGCTATTGTTGATTTAAATTATGATTAAGATTATAAAATATTGTCTCTGTGAAATTTGAAAGATTTGTACATACTAGATTTAGGGGAGAAATCTTTTAGAATCTCTGGTGCATTTGTGGGCCTAATATGAATAGATAGATATAGCAGTTCAGTTTTAAAAAGATGTTAATTCAGTCCCTGTTCTATGCCACTGGGATTCATATGATTGTACTATGTCATAATTAAAATCAGCTTAGGCTATATTTTCTGATAACACTTAACTCAGTGTATTAAACTTTTTCTGACTCTCCAACTAAAGCACATAGTCCTTCATTTTTCATAACTTAAAATAGTGTTGACAATATCAGTATTTGGAACTAAGTTCAAATCATCCCAAATGCTTCCTAAAACATAGAATTGCTACATTATTTCTTAATCTAAAAATAATTTCTTTAATGTGACCTTAGCATTAAAACGTGATCCAGACAATGCTTTGGGAAATCCACTGTTTCTAAATTTGTTTCCGTTGTCACAGATCATTTGAAATTGACCACTACCAGCTCCCTTGGGACATTGGATGCAATCACAAACTTTACAGATGCTTAGCAATTTCCAAGGAGATAAAAATAACAAAAATAAATTACTAGCTTGTCATCTGAATTACTGTACCACTCCTTGGGAAGAACAGTGTGTCACTGCATTGGTAAACCATTTTAATCACGTAGACTAAAATAAATCTCTGGACCACTTCCCATTGGAGAATAGGTGTTCAATGGGACATAAAAGAAAAGGAGTTTCCTTTCCACATTCCCTTAAATTCTAGTGAGAGAAGAATAAACTCCTGGTAATCATCCATTCACACTCATCTCTGTTTTTTCAGAAACAAGTTTTGGGGCCTGTAGCAGCCTCAGCCCGTAGTTCTGTGGAGGAGCGTTAGGTATTCACTCCATGAACTGGTTCCTGTCAGACTCAGAGATCTAAAAGAGATACTTGGCACCGCATTTGCAGGGATTTTAGTATTTAGCACAGTCTTTTCCTAAAACTTGGTATTATTATAATCTCCGAACCAGAAAGTTATCAGTAAGAGTATTGGGCATATCACTTAATATTGGCATTTCTTTTTGTTTCTAGTATATAAATTCATCAACAAACGTTCTGAAGAACTAATTCATTGAGGTTATGTGTATGTGCTCATCTGTATATCACGAAACAATATTGCTTTATCTTACTGATTTGAATTCAACTTGGGAAATGACTGATATATCTTTAATACTTTTGAGAAGCTTTTGAATGATACAAAAGCTTCCCCCCAGATTTATGTGTTAGTAGCCTTCATTATAATAAAAGAATACAATTTTTTAAGGCAAAACAGATTGAGGCAGAAAAAAAGACATTTGATATTTTATTCTGTGTGTTATTTTTCTTACTGCTGGTACTGAAGCTCTTTCCCAGTTTTTCCGTTTATTTTTATAAGCACCGTTAAATCACTCATTTTGTAAATTTCCTATGTTTCTGTACCTACTTCAGTGCTACATGTAATCTGTTTTGTGTGTGACATTTGCCAGAATAGTTCTAATGAATAAGATGTTTGCAATATCATCTTTATTATACTTGGCACCAAAGCCTCTCCATGCTTTACTGACACTGGAACACCTATGTTAAGTGGACTTCTGTTTACTTCTACCTGGAATGTTCTAAATGGTAATTAATGGCCTTGAAATGGAAAGCTTTGTATCTGAACTTAGGTCTCCACAGATGTGGGATGCATCAACATAGCAACTAAAGCAACAGATACTTTGTCATAAATTATTGCTCTTAAAATGTCAGATTTGTTACTTTCATGGAAAGAAAGATTTTGGAAATAGTTCCAGGAAAAAAAAAAAGCTAGCTAATTAGCTTTCATTGCAAATGTATTAATTTATCTATCCATAGATTAAGGAGAATGTGTTTCGCTTTGCTTGAAGATTTGGTGGGATTTATAATTCATTTATTTTGTCCTATTCTGATCTGCACTTTAGATCTTTTGAAGCAGAGGCTTCTAGAAACAAACAGGCTCCAATATTTGACATTTTGAGTCCTTAAAGTGCTTCTATATAAATGACTGTGTGACGACTTTCTCTTAAATATTGGCATTCTTCTAAGATAGTTTTGAAACATTAAATATAGAAATAAAACATAATTAGAGCCCTAACCGGTTTGGCTGAGTGGATAGAGCATTGGTCTGTGTACTGAAGGATTCCGGGTTTGATTCAGGTCAAGGGTATGTACTTAGGTTGTAGGCTCCTCCCTGGCCCCAGCCCTGGTCCTGGCTCCTGGAGGAGACAACTACTCCATGTGTTTCTCTCAGATCAGTATTTCTCTCAGTCTTTCCCTCTCTCTTTCATCCTCTCTAAAAATCAATGGAAAAATGAATATCCTAGAGTGAGGATTAAAAAACCAAAAATAAAAATATAATTAGAATACAAAGAATAATTTTGTTAAATTAAATAGCAAGCCTTTATTTAAAATATCCTGCACCGTTTCTTCTGCCATGATTAAACTTAAATCTGATGAATATAACTTTGGGAAAATTGTGAGAAAGATCACATTTAAATTTTTTGAATGTCACTTGTTATAATGATTTATGTTGTCACTTTGTGAGTCATAAAGGGAGTGTCACAGGAGAATTGGACTCCATTGCTGGATATTGTTTAGGAATGTGCTTCTCAATTAAAACATGATGAGTTCTCCCTAAGCATTTTGTTGAAGTGTGTGAGCAGTTGATTTTTATTACTTCATCTTTAGAAATTACAGAATACAAAACAGATATTAGTGTTTGCATAGGTAAAAGAGAAACAGAATTGCAAATAAAAGAATAATATGCTAATAAAAGAATAATATGCTAATTAGACTGGACATCTTCCAGACATCCTTCCAGACAAAGCCACCATGGCAGGGGCTTAGACAGAAGTAGTTAGAGGTGATCAGGCCTGCAATGGGGATCAGTTAGGGGGCAATCAGGCTAGCAGGGGAAGGCAGTTAGGAGTGATCAGGTTGGCAGGGGAGGGCAGTTAGGGTGATCAGGCTATAAAGGGAGCAGTTAGGGGGAAATGAGGCTGGCAGAGGAACAGTTAGGGGGTGATCAGGCCGGAAGGCAGAGGCGGTTAGGGGCATCAGGCCAGCAGGCAGAGGTGGTTAGAAGTGATTGGGTAGGCAGGCAAGCAGTTAGGAGCCTGTGGTCTTGGATTGCAAGAAGGATGTCTGAAATTGGCAGTCGGACATCCCCCAAGGGGTCCCAGATTGGAGAAGGTGCAGGCCGGGCTAAGGGACACCCCTACCCCATGCATAGATTTCGTGCACCCGGCCTCTATTATTAAATAAGCCAGAATTAAATGGAAAATAAGTCTAATAAGTCTAGTTCAACTGATACACCTGCCTTGCTCACTGAAAATGACCCTGCATCTAATAGCTTCTCTCTAGTTCACCTGCTTCATGCTGTCCAGGAGCCTCCTCTCATTAGGTCCTATGAGAAAAGAACTCCACCTACTTATTTAAATTAAGGCAGCAATCTTATCTAGGTGATGGATTAGATGGCTTATCATAGTCATGGTATGGAAAATTTCAACTATAGAGAAGCACTGTTGATGGACGTATATCGTGTCTTTCAGGATTATGGGATGGAGAAGGTTGGGAAATGTGAACTATGGTATTAGTCACTGATAGTAGCGTAGAACATTATCTTCAGGGGTTTTTATATTTAATAGGTAATTACAGACTAGGAAAACTCTTACTGTGACCTAAATGGACTAAACTGTCATGGAACCCCAGGCCTCATGGCTGCTGGAGAAGGAAAGCTTTTGGGGGCCAACATTGCATCCTGGTTCTTGCAAACAAGATCACAGCAGGACATGCTCATTGTGATTTCCAAGTCATGAGACTTCTGAGCCATACTCAGTCTTATAATTGGCAATATAGGCAAGATATACATAATAGGCTTAAGAACAATTCCATATTATATTGAAAACATACTGGGCTCTCTATATTTTCAATTCATATTGTTGATCCTGGGTAAACAAAAGTTTTGATCATCAATGTTTTATGATCAAATACCAAAATATTTCTTCCTATATGATCACAGACAATTCACTTCATACTACTACACGTAGAGTATCCAGTGGCAGTCATTTTGATGAACATTCTACCTTTATTTTAATACAGTTTAATAGTGGGTATGGTAATTCTTATTATTTCTATTTTGTTTCCCTACCGTCACATATATTTTTGTTTGTTTCTAAAATATACATTTAAAAATTTAGTACAAAGACATGAGAACTTGGTAACTGAATTAATATAACTGTCAATGTATTTTGTATTTTTTAATATATTTAAAAAAATATATTTATCTTAAAATATATTTTTATTGATTTCAGACAGGAAGAGAGAGGGAGAGAGAGATAGAAACATCAATGCTGAGAGAGAATCATTCATCGTCTGCCTCCTGCACACTCCCTATTGGGCATCAAGCCTGCAACCCAGGCATGTGCCCTTAACCGGAATCCAACCCAGGTCCACAGGCCAATTCTCTATCCACTGAGCCAAACTGGTCTCGGCCCAAAGATATATTTAAATATAGCATTTCTAAGGGCCTGAATTATAGTAACATTTGTAATAGCATTTTACATCTCAGTTGATATTGACTTATCAAAAATACTTTTGCCTCAAAAATATCTTTAGGTCATTTGGCATTTTCTTTACATTAAAAACTAGAAAAATTCAAAACCACAGAAAAATATCTCCATTTAACTGGGTCTTCAAGCTGCAATCATATTGCCTAAAGATGTTAATAAATAACCAGATGTTTTCACATTTCTAGTTCATGCAGTGATCTAAATTTAAACCAAAATATATATATCAAATTAAATAAGCCAAAACTTTTTCTCTATATGATTTGGCTTTATTTATTACAAAAGATTGCCAAGTAATTGAAGGAAAATGAAAACTAAATGAAATAATTAAATAAGCAATCTAATTTCTAGGTGTTAATTCGATTCTATTTCTAATCCATTTTCTGTACTTTAAACTTCATTTGCTTCCTATGTACTTCTTGCCTGCAGGCTTAGATGTCTCAAATTATGGGATGGAAACTTCCCTGAGTACTTAGCATGATGACACGAGGGGGAAATGCCACTCGGAGAGCTAGACTAATACATTTAACAGTGATTACATTATTTGGTGGTTTTAAACTCCAGATGGCCATGCCTACTTGATTTGATTGTCTTTGTCTATAAGGTAGAAAGCTGTACTGTGAATTATATGCCCAGAAAGGGATAAATCTTGATTTACTAAGATGACTTTATTTCTTCTGATCTTTTTAAGAAAAAGAGAGGGCTAGTGAACCTAAATGGAAGGGCAAGGTAAGTGAAAACCTTTTTTTAATGTATCTTGGTCAGCATATTATGCTAAATTGACAAATTACAAATGATATTGACATTTATATTGATGCAGTTACCAAGTGCCCAGGTCTTCTACCAGCACATTGAAAAAACCTGGAAAAAAAATAACTGGAGAATGCACTGAGTTGGCATGTAAAAGCTTTTTCTATAAACCGTTGGGTCCATTTTCCACTCCTTGGATGATTACTTATCTGGAAAGCTAACGTAGCTGTTGGTGAAGCTGAGGACGCTTTTTTAAAGACAGGAGAGATAAGTAAAAGGTACGCAGAGGCTGGCTGAAGGCATTACAGCAAACAGCCTCCAGCACAAGTGATCAGGTTATTCCATCGACGGTCATTCATTTCAACAGCTTTTGCCAGAAAAGTACTTTTAAATATTAATGAGCTATTTCTAAACCCAATATTTATCTTTGGCAAAAACTTACATTTGAATAAAAAAAAAAGCTTTTTTGTAAATTTGCTTTTAAATGCCATTTTGGCAAAATAAACAAACTTAATGGATTCCTTAATAAGAAATAAACCCCGCATAAAAATTTCACTGTTGTTTTTAAATCCTTAAATTCACATTAAGTTGATATTTAGCATACTTTTGACTATAATTTATTGTTCCTTTTTTTAAAAAAAATTGGTATTTAGAAATAATTCATGAAAAATTCAATTGCTCATTTTCAAACATTTTTGCTGGCCATATAATCTATGAAACCTGGGGGACCATTTTTGAACAGATATCTTAAATCCCTACTTGCTATAGTAAAAATTCAAAGTTGAGTAATATTAATTCATTCACCATTTGTTTTTCTCTTAACCCAACTGCATTAAAACATATATGGGGTAGGGTCCCTAGGCCTCTCATTTTCAATATTCCTAATAAAGTGACCAATTTCTAATATTGGCCTGATTAGTTGTACTTAATATTGGACATAATATCAAGCATATGTTTGTATGTGTTTGTATATGTGTGTGCGTGTACACTAGTTTTTCATACTTCTCCTGCCCTTGGAATTTTTGTACATAACTTTGCTTTTCTGTGGCTAAGCAGACACCTCCAAGGGATAGGATTGTATGCAGTGTGGGAACCTCTTTCCACGTCCCGCGTGGTTCAGGGTTCCTGGTTCAGGGTTCAAGTTCTGAAGGAGGCCGCACGCAAATGAAATGAGAGACTAGAAAATATTAATTTGGCGATATTGGGGGGCCAGGTGGGAGCCTTCCTCTAGTGGAAAGGACTGCCTCTTGCTCTGGCCTTTTTCTCCCTTTTATTAAGGCTTTGGGACACACCCCTAGCCTTTAGGCAGGAAATAACAAAACAGAAATTAACATGAAACAAACAGGTAGAGGCTGCTTCAGCTAACAATGTTTCAACTAAACAGTGAGTGAGTAGCTCTGACCTTTCAGAGCAGTTAAGGTTGACCAGCCTTCTGGCTTCCTGTTTACATCCATTTAGTGAGAACAGAATTTGGTTTCCGACAATGCAGTAGCAATATTCCTTATTAATATCTCAAAGGTAAGTGAAATGAGTCTGGATTTGTGAATTTCACCTGTAGTCCTGTCTGAAACCCATGCCCTCTCCCCTTTGGGAACCTACCCCACTCAGCAAAGAGGAATCAGGAAGTATGCTTTCCTGCCTCCATCTGCCATCCCTAAGTGATCAGAATATGAGAGTTCAATTATGTACTGTTTTTATTCCGATGATCGTTAAAAATCCAAGTTTCCCCATTGTTTTAAAAACTCCCCAACCCCCTTATGCATATGATAGTCACACAATTATTTGATCTGAAAGGGCCTCTTTTTCAATGCTCCTCTTATCTGCTAGTCAGCTCGTGCTTTTAATTGTGACAGTCAGAAAGCTTCTTCTGCAAGCTGCTTCCAGAGAAATCTAATTATTCTTGGTCGGGGATGTTCTCCTGGTGACACCGGTAGCCTCCTGGGTTCTAAGCATGCCCGATGAGAGGTGATTCATAAGCTCAATGTGACACTTCCCGATGAGCTGTTTTGTCACAGGTTATCCGTTTCACCAGACGTGTGATTCCATCCCGCGCCTTCATGTGACTATCACGCTGCTGGGCAAGTAGCGGAGGGTGTCGCCTAGCCTGTCACAACCGAGGCGCCCTTTGAATCAAAATATGTAATTTTCCAATCAGAGCCTATGAAATGTAAATGAGGATCCCACCAAGTCACAGCTAATTTCTCCCCTCCTCGCTTAGTCAACCTGAGGTCCAACAGAGAGCGTTACACCGCCACAGTCTGCTCTCCGGAATAAGCTTGATCCATTGAGGAACCTAGGTTGATTATAGCTAAATCCATGAAAAGCTTACCATTTAGTTTCTCTCTCCTCCCTCTGGTTTTTCTTTTCTGTAGTCATTATTTTGATTCAATCATCCATTGGCTTCATTTTATGATGATGATGATTTTAGGGTACACATACACACATCTCTATGTGGAAAGGACTGCCACTTGCTCTAGCCTTTTTTTCCCTTTTATTAAGGCTTTGGGACACACCCCTAGCCTTTAGGCAGGAAATAACCAAAACAGAAATTAACATGAAACAAACAGGTAGAGGTTGCTTCAACCAATAATGTTTCAACTAAACAGTGAGTGAGTAGCTCTGACCTTTCAGAGCAGTTAAGGTTGACCAGCCTTCTGGCCTCCTGTTTACATCCAGGCTCTGTTACCTGTTTTGGGGTTAGGTCCCTGTGGATTGAGTTTGAAGAAAGCAGTCTGGTCAGATGATAAACTGCTTGAAACAACTGTGACAAATGGAAGAAATTCTGAGCTTTTCTTTTTTTTTTTTTTAAGTACAATTCCTGTATTCATGCCTCCAGTCTTGCTTTTCTTATCCTCTCTCCCTGCAAGCTAGTATATCAATTAAAAGGTGAATCTATAATTTCAACAGAATTCATTTTAACGCAGCAACTTAATTGCATGTTGTCTATAAACTCAGAGGAGTGTGAGATCCAAAACAAAGCTGCCTCATCAATAGCGTGTCTGTATCAAGACCATATTAAACGTAGCTCATTGCTTTAATTAGTGTTTAAGTAAACACTGAAAATTAAAACTAGAATTATCTGAAAACATAGAATTCCCTTTAATTACTTTGAAATTAGTTAAAGGGCATGTGCAGAACTTGAATTCGTGGAGAGCACAATTTTACTACACTCTCTTATGCTTCAATTTGAAGTTTTCTTCAAAATTGTTCTTACTGTCTTATTTTCTGTTTGTTTGTTTTCTTCTAAAGCGATTATATATCTTTATACTGATGGATAGAGATGTGTGTATGTGTACCCTAAATCATCATCATAATAAAATTAAGCCAATTGGTGATTGGATCAAAATAATGAATACAGAAAAGAAAAACCAGAGGGAGGGGAGAAAAACAAATGGTAAGCTTTTCGTGGATTTAGCTATAAAAGTAAAACTTAGCAGATAAGCATAATATTTTAACAAAATTGATTAAATGTTAAACCCGGAGAAGATATTTTTAAGAGTAGTCATATTTAAAAAGTGGAAAGTAGAGGCAAGATCGGTGCACATGGAACTGCAAATATATTCATATTAAAAAAGTCACACAGAAAAAAGTCACACAGAATCATACCCTTTAACATGTATGTAGTTTTAAAAAAGATAACTTAATATTTTTATAATTTGAAAAAAAGGATATTTAAGAAATCATGTTTCATAAAGGAACATTTGAAATTCATCGGTCTTTAATTTCATTTTTCGTTATACTCCATGAAATTAAATTTAATACTTTAAAAGTAGCATTTGTAATGATTTACTGTTCATAAAGATATCCATATACATGCATAGAAGGATGTCTGAAATGAAATTCTCCTAATATCAACTCAATGTATTGCTTCATGGAGGATTTGGGGTACTAAATTGCTGTACCTTTTACCTCTCATCAAATATGTTTTGAGTTTTTTACAGCTAAATTCCTGGTGGAATTAAAACCTCTAATACTAATAAAATGCTAGGATACTGGTGGTTAATTCTGGGTAGCAGGAATATGTAGGCTATTGATGGCTTATTTACTTCCTTGCACATTGCAATATCTTTTTAATTTTAGGAAATACGAACTTTTTAAAAAAAATTAGGAAACACTAGACATCATAGATCCTACAATTATTGACAAGAAATATTTCCAATAAAGCAAAATTGAATAAATGCTTTTCATAATGTGGGGCAATATTCTGCCCATTGATCAGCAACCTCTATAATATTTCCATTTCTTTAGGGAACAAACAAATTTTGAACCTTATAAAATGAGGTGATATTTTTTCACAAGGATAGAATTCATTGCTACAATATACACATTCTGTGAAAACATTTGGTGATTTTGGTCATACAGTCTTGTGTTCAGACTTAAATTCCTGACAAATAATGAGGCTGACTTTTAAGAAAATTCACAAATTCTTGTGTTCATAGACTTTTGAGTAATAAAAGCATATTTTCATTAAAGGACTACATTGCATTATAAATTTAACAGTTTGTAACTTTTCTGAAATAAGTTTAACTTTTTTATTGAAAAGTATATGTCATATATCTTAGAATAAGTAAGTCCATTTAACTTTATAAGCAAAGCTCGAAAAGGTTTCATATATATTTATGTTTAAAAATGAAAGTAGTCCTTCTGGCATGGCTCAGTCATGGTTCGATTCCTGGTCAGAGCAGTCGATTGATGATTTTCTCTCATCATTGATGTTTCTATCTCTCTTTCCCTCTCCCTTCCTCTCAGAAATAAAAGTAACTGTAGATATCAATTCCATCCCTTTTTACATAATGGAGCTATTTTATCAACATGGTCTGTATCAAAGAGGAGCAGAAGAGTTAATGTTCACAAATGGGAAAATTAATCAACCTTACTGAAATTGAGGTGAAATCCTAGAATAGAGACAGTACAATGAGATATATTTTAGGAATAAGAATGTTGAAGTAATTGAAAAATATTTTTAGAAATAGCCATCTTCAATATTTGCATAGACTGCTTCTTTCTGTGTTTAACTTGTCATAAATACATTAATGAACTATAGCTCTTTTAGAATCAATAGACTGTTACTTAAAGAGTAGTCATCGTGATGCTATCTCTTTGTCCCATTTCTTTGCATAGTTCCTGTACATACATGTACAGTATGTGTTTGTTGAATTTGGAATTTACTTAAATGCAGGAAAATGCTTAATTCTAGTGCAGAATTGCCTATTATTTTCAAATTGTAAAGGAAGTCAAGAAATTGGCCTGATTTTTTTTCCCCCCAGCAAAGTTTTGTTTAATTTGATACTTAGCAAGAACATATTCTATCTTGGCTCAATTTCCTGCTAGGTCTTCCTGTTTTACTCATAATCCTACCACATGTTCTACCAATGATCTGCAAGGCTGTTCATGATCTAGCTCCCCCTTACTTCTTTGCCCTTATCTCCTTTTCATCTCAACTTTGCTCATCTAGCTTCCGCCACACTGACCTCCTTGATCTACTTTAAAAAAATAAAAATCTTTATTGTTGAAAGTATTGCAGATGCCCCTGTTATTTTCCCATTGACCTCCTGTCCCCTACATCTGCCCCTCCCAGGCCATGACCACACTACTGTCCGCATCCATGGGCTATGCATATATGGTTATGCAGGTAAGTTCCTCAGTTAATAACTCTCCACCCACCCCACCCCTACCTGCCCTCTAAAATTCGTCAATCTGTTTCATGCTTTTATGTCTCTGGATCTATTTTGTTCTTCACTTTATTTTGTTCATTAGATTTCACATATAGTTTGAGGTCATGTGATACTTATCTTTCTCTGACTGGCTTATTTCACTTAGCACAATGCTCTCCAGGTCCCTCCACACTGTTGCAAATGGTAAGAGTTCCTTCATGTTAATAGCCATGAGTATTCCATTGTATAAAGGTGCCTCCTGATTTTAATCTATTGTAGCTTAAATGAATACATTAAAGATGGTTATAATAATAAAACACAACTCACATCATAACCAATAGTAAATATTATATTTATGTATATCCTTTTTGTAATATTAACAGAGATGAGGAATATTTCTCACCTTGGAACCTCCATAGGTTACTTAAAACCATATCTTTATTATTATACATCATAAGGTGAAAAAGGCTAATTAATTTTTCATTTTCTAATACCATTTTTCCTCCTTTATGACATTGGACTGTGTTGATTAGATGGTTTATTATTTGAAAGAGTACTACACTTGAACTAGCAATCATGAGTTTGAAGTTACACTGTGTCTATTTGTAACTTTGTATCATGTGGCCTTTTGAATTCTTATGGCTTATTTACATATTGTAAAATGGAGTTGATACCATTTGCCTTTTGTCACTCTGAAGGTTGTGATGAGCATTATAAGAATGAATGAATGGAACATGAAATAGTATACCCCAATGTAATCTGTTTTAACTATCAGTGAGTCTGGGTAAAAAAAAAAAATTCTAATGTTCTTGATTCTGTTTTATTAGTCAAAACTATTTCCACTTTACTTTCTTTCCTCTATTCAGTCTGGTTCTGCTATTTGCAGAGGTACTCCCAACTTAACTCTCTTGGTTACTCTGCCCCAGAAATATGGCTATAGTGTTTCCTACAATATTTTTAAAAATATAGTTTTCTTTTTTATATATTTATTTTTATTTCAGAGAGGAAGGGAGAGGAAAAGTGAGATAGAAATATCAATTATGAGAGAGAATCATTGATCAACTGCCTCCTGCAAGCCCTCCCACTGGAGATTGAGCCCACAATCTGGGCATGTGCCCTGACCGGGACTTGAATCCTGACCTCCTGGTTCTTAGGTCAGTGCTTAACCACTGAGCAACACCAGCTGGACTAAGATAGAGTTTTCAATGAGGGACTTCTTCCATAGTTTTTTTTTTTTTTTTAAGGTAAAATCATTTCCATTGCTGCATACATTGATGACTTTTAGATAAAATTTTACACATCAGTGGTAGTGATTGAATAGGAACAAATGGTAGGGATTTTATGAATGGAGAGAGCAACTTGCTCCTTCTAATAAAAGCATGGTGCTTCTCACCTTTAGTATATATTGATTGCTTTCTGACATGGAAATAAACCGATCTTTATATTATGCAGGATTCCTGTTAGCGGTGATATCAAGAATATAAATCTTCCCCTGTGACTTCTGTTTCTGTGCTTTTCTCCAACATGAAGTAACCCAGAGCGGGTTTTTAATTAAAGTAATGCGAGCCCTGAGTGTGCCCCCCTTTTATGCACAATGCAGCAATCATGGCAGATATTCCAGCTCTCTTGTCGACCCGAAATTTATGGACGGATAATAAAATATCTCTTTCCAAGGTTTGTGTCCTCCTCCCCCTTAAAAAGAGTGGTCCATTCTTTGACTATGTCA
The DNA here is from genome assembly GCA_004026805.1 of Lasiurus borealis. Taxonomy (NCBI): domain Eukaryota; kingdom Metazoa; phylum Chordata; class Mammalia; order Chiroptera; family Vespertilionidae; genus Lasiurus; species Lasiurus borealis. Next base: position 18,613 of record PVJN01013170.1, on the reverse strand, counting down.
GAATGAATAAAGTGAAATTCACATAAAGATATTTTACATTGGGTTTTCAAATGTGAACCATTAAAACCCTTTTAATTCTTTAGCCTGTCTTAAAAAAAGAAAGTGGTACTATTTTTTTTCCTACATAATACATTTGGTAGAACTTTGTTTTAATTTACTTAATTTGAAAGTGAAGGCCTAATTGTGTATTTTATCAGAAATATTTTAGATTTTAATCAGTGTTTCACTGTATATAGCATTAAAACCCTCAGTCTCTGGAAAGGTACCTTTCAGAATATTAGTGTAGTTGATATTGTCAAATGTTGGCCCCATATAATGTACCTTACTGTGGCTAAACAAGGGTGATAATAATGGATAGGGCTTAAAAGTGTGGTATTCGGAGTTAAACCAACCTCTAGCACGTTCTGGCATATGATCTTGAACAAGGTCATTAATCTTTCAAAGGCTGAGTCTATTTCTCTGTGAAAGTGAGAATAATTACATTACTACATTGTAGGTTTGAGAAATTAGAGATCATGTAAATGATGCAATGCCTGACAAGAAGAAAGCACTCTAAAATGTTAGCTATAATTATTTGTTCAGCTTCAAATCACTAAAAACCTTCCATTTTGCTCAGTCCTAAATAGGAGGCCTCAAATATTTTAGAAGGTTTTCTATGAAGTTGAAATTTGTGTAGGGCACAGCATTTCTAGGGTCTGATACTGATGAAGGATTCTTCAATAGTGCTTTGAACTACACAAGTTTCTATGCCAGGTCTGTTCAAATCCAAAATTGGTTAAAAAATTATTTGCATTTTCTGGTTACTCTGGCAATAGGAGATTACTATTTTTTTCCCTGCGATGTTCTCTTACTTTTCTAGTTGAGGGCTATTATGAGCTGTGCTAGACTTTTAGATGGGCAGAGGTTTACTTTTGTTCAGGACTGGCTGAAATAATTATTCTTTCTGTCTTTCTTTAAGAATGCATCCTTGGAAAGATTTGTTAAGTGAAAATTACCAAATTATGTTTGAAAGAGCATTAATACTTTAAATATGTTCTTTTCAGTACTTTAAAATACCATAAACATATATATATATACATACGTATATATATATATATATGTATATATATGATACACATAAAATATTTTAAAATAAATAGGTTTCTACTATTGACGATGAAACATGCCATATGTAGGTAGTAAACACTTGCTGATTTAAACAACAAACTGAATTTAAGAAGCAGTACTCTTAACAACTGGTTTTTATTTTTGACAAGGAATAGGTCTTTCTCATAACTCAGTGCCGCAGGACTAAATTCACCCATTTTTAAATAGAGATGCTGAATGCTGTATAAGGTATATGAATTCTTGGCTTGAAGACAGAATACTCCCACATTAGGCACAAACGGGCTTTTACTTCTAAACTTAGAACTGTTATTCATGTCTTTCCATTACAGTGCTCTTTATAAGATAGTCTTAAGCGTCTAAAAAGTGAGAGATAGGACATACATATGTTTTTCTTTTGTTTGGTCTTACTTTTCCTCGGGTAAATTGAATTGTACATAATTTGCATAAAATACTAAAGTCTAGTTGTTGTGTCATAGCAATGGAGTTAAGAGTTTAACAAAATTCACCATTCTCAAGCTTTCTGAGACTCTCTCTTAAATTTGTGTTTTACCATAGGATTCTCTATCAACTAATCTGTGTATGGGGAGCTGAGGGAATTGAGTGAAAAGCTGACTGAGTGGGTTGGGGAATGTTTTTCACGGGATACAATAATAGAGCTTGGAGGAGGGATTTTCCAGGTGGAGAAAGAGGACATGACATGACAGCTATGAAGACTATAATGCAGTGGTTAGGAACTGCAACTAGAGAAGAAAATTCCATGAGCTGGAAAGTTTTGAGGCCCTAATAGGAGAGAACCTACTTCCTAAGTGCCTTCTGCAGCGGTGATTAAGACCCTCACAGAGAGCGGATCAAACAAGGCAGCACTTGACTTCTGTTTCACATAGATTTCTTTTTTTTTTAATATATTTTATTGATTTTTTATAGAGAGGAAGGGAGAGAGATAGACAGTCAGAAACTTCGATGAGAGAGAGACATCGATCAGCTGCCTTCTGCACGCCCCACAGTGGAGATGTGCCCGCAACCAAGGTACATGCCCCCAACCAGAATCGAACCCGGGACCTTTAAGTCCGCAAGCCGATGCTCTATCCACTGAGCCAAACCGGTCTTGGCTCACATAAATTTCTTAATGAAGGTAGGTTATGCAGAGCAAGTAGGTGGCTCTGCTTCATGAAGATATCCAAGGTCTCAGATGCCATCTATCTTATTGTCCCCCACCTGCCAGACAGATTCTAGCTTTCTGAATGGCCTGTATGTTATGGAGGTAACTTAAATAAGCAGGAAACAACCAATGTATTTTTTTTGTGTGTGTGCAAATTTGATTTTGAAGACACTTTAATGTTTCTTAGGAAATTTATGGTTCTATAAAACACTAAAAACTCTGCTTTTGCTTATGGTTTATCCATTCCTTTTCAACCCGTTGGTATCAGGAAAAATGCCTTGAGTTTGTCACAGTCCTTTCTTATAGTCATCTCTCAAAAAAGATATACTGCCCAGACCGGTTTGGCTCAGTGGATAGAGCGTCGGCTTGTGGACTGAAAGGTCCCAGGATCGATTCCGGTTGGGGGCATGTACCATGCTTGCTGGCACATCTCCACTGTGGGGTGTGTAGGAGGCGGCTGATCGATGTCTCTCTCTCATTGATGTTTCTGACTTTCTATCTCCCTTCCTTCCTCTCTGTAAAAAATCAATAAAATATATTAAAAAAAAAAAGAAACTTGGCTTAAAAAAAAGATATACTGAATAAGGGAGAGTGGTAAGCAAGATACATAGAAGAACTTTGTGCAGCTATAGAGTTTTTTCATTCACCTACAAGCATTTATAGATTTAGATAATCTTACAGGGATAATTGTTATTCAAAAATAATAGCCTGAGGAATGTCAGCATCAGGCTATAGTCACTATCAGGACTAAATGAAAAAGTTGCGATATAGTTACTTCCCCAAAACATCCAAACCAGGAAGGTAATTTATTCATTTTAAAATCAGATATGAGTTAATACTGGGCTGGATTTAAGCATCATGCTCTAGGTATTCTTTAGGAAAACAATTCATACAACCTTAATTGAATGTTGGCAATGTCAAATTGCCAAAATAAATGAAATTAGCAAAAACAAAGGCTTTTACTAATGTGATTTTTACTAAGGAAAATAAAGTGATTGAAAATTTAAGGAGAGTTTATTTCCATCTTCAGGTGCACAGTATTAAGGGAAAGCACACATATTTCCACTGAGGAGAGGGTAAATATAAATTAATTTGGGCTTTTTCAACAGAAAAATGATAAACAGATTATTGTCTTCAGAGTATTACTCTTATTGTGGTTTTGAGTGGAATGACTGTTTACTTGTCATCTATATCCGTAGATAACCATTAAGAGAATTTAAATAAAGTAAATGATTTTTGAATAAGAACAAAAGGCAGAGCATGTCTATTGGCCTATCCTGAGTGAGAAAAAATATATACTTTTTTTTTTTTGCTCAGTGGGGAAGTTCTGGTTTGATTCCCTGTCAAGGCACATGCCCAGGTTGCAGGCTCAATCCTGTCATCAGTGATGTTTCTGTCTTTTTCCCTCTCCTTTTCTCTCTGAAACAAATAAAAATAATATTTTTTTTTAAAAAAGGATGCATTTTTATAGTTAGTAACATGGCCTATTTATGAACATAGAAATGGATCAAATGGATTAATATTCTAAAGTCTATCCCAATTTTTAAAAATCAATTTGAAAACAAATTTTGTACCAATTTTTTTAGTTATTTTTTGTTGAACATCTTTAATTTCAGACATTTCTTTAAAACTAGAGGCTCAGTGCATGAATTCATGCATGGTTGCAGAGGGGGAGGGGCCGTAGGCAGTTGGCCAGCCTGCCTGCCCCCTAGTTGAACTCCCAGTCCAGGGGACAATTTGCATATTAGCCTTTTATTATATATGATATGAATGTGGGTATGTAAGATAATCTGAAGGAAAATGTATCTGCCATTTGAATGGCTTTCATAAACCTTGTCTTATAGACATTAATCCTATCCATAACAATTTGAGGAGGATTAATTGAGTCTCCTGCAGTTGAAGATTTAAAAAAATCAGACCTATTTAAAGAGCTGAAGCTCTCTAGACTCCAGGGCAGGAATCTGAATGCAAATCTATGAGGCACCTAAGTCCAAACGCTCCCACTCTCTACTCTTTTAGAAATGTGAAGAAATAGGATGCTGTGAAGACTATTTCTTTTAAATGAAGCTTTATGCACATATCCATATTATTATTCTTTAATCTAACAAGGGTTCTTGTATAATTATTGAACACTAGAGGCCTCATGCAGGAGTACCCAGGACATGGGCTTCCCTCGCAGTCCAGGTTTCATCTGGAAGATTGTCCAGAAGGACATCCGATCTAGTGAGCATATTACACTATTATTATTATAGATTATTATTATTATAGACTAAAGGCCCGGTGCATGAAAATTCAGGCACTTGGGTGGTCCTTCAGCCCAGCCTTGTGCCCTCTTGCAGTCCAGGAGACCCATATCCCCCAGCTGCTGCTACCACCATCCTCCCTCTGTGGGAGGTGACCTTGACAGGTGATCTGGGGACAGCGCTGGCCAGTCCTACCCCGGATCAACCCACTGCTGTCACGGGTGGCCTCCCTCTGTAGGAGGCAACACTGATGGGCCCATCTGGGGACAGCGCCAGTCCCACCTCCCTCACTCCCCCCATTGCTGTCCCCTCCCACAGGCCTGGCAACACCTGCTCACTGGCCCCGCCTCATGCAGACTGGTTGTTCTGCCATTTGGTCGATTTGTATATTACCCTTCTAGATTTTATTCAGTGATTTGTTTTGTACTCTAATAAAATATTTATTAAATGTCATTTAAGAGCTTGGCTTACATGCTTGGGATATAGTTGTGAGCAAAACAGATATGATTCTTGCCTTCCTTGATTGGGTGTCTCTTTGGGGAGCAGTAGGGGTATGAACTATAGGTGAGTAGAACACCTAAAGCAAGAAGTCAAAGTGCATGATGGTACTTTTTCCTTATTACTTCTCACGTGCCAACTAAATGAATTTTCAAAAAAGGGGGATGTTATAGTTACAAGATGTGCATTCTCATAGAAAAATGCATAGCATATTTTTTTAAGCTCTTACACATCAATATCCTGTTTTAAAAGTTGTTTTACTTGCATCCTTCTGTCCATTCCTGCCAGTCCTTGAGTATGTATATGCACACACACCAGCAGGATACAAGCATTCCCAGATAAACAATGTTGTATAAACCTGAATGTGGAAAGACAATAAAAGTTCTGTACTATTACTTAATGGGTTAACATAACTAGATATTATAATCTATGTTTTATTTTCTGATGTATATATTTAGGAATTTTCAGATTGTAAAACCTGTATATCATTGTATCATTAATCATCACATGTCTAACTTATAACAGTTATGGTGATTTTTGTAATTTTCTAAGAACTATAGTTATTTCATAAAATTGATGTGCGTTTTTCTTTCCACTTTAAAAAATATGGTGCAAAATTTGTACTCTTGCTGAAAAGTGTCACCCTGTTAAATAGATGTAACTCATTAGATGAAAAGTGAAATAAATCCGCTATCAGTAATATGCATATAGTGCAGAAAAATTTTTAGTGTTCACCGTTAATTTTACTACAAAAGTGTCAGAACATTTCATGTATTTATAATTATCAGTCTTGCCATAAATATTAAGTTAAATCATTAAAATGTATCTTGTACCTTCATAGGGGTTGTACTTCAAAATCATGTAGTAAGTCACTTTTCCAATTAGAATATCATAATTCACTTGGCAAATAAATCATGCATATAAAACAAGTTACCATGTGCAATTTAAAGAACAAAAAAATAATTGGCATTTCAAATGGGTAACTTGTCTACAGATAAAAATGCTAAAGGACAAAATAAAATAGGATTGAAAAAAATTGGCAATATATAATACTAGTTTTTATATCAGACCATAATCACAGATGGAGATAGGAAAGCAATACTTAAATTGAGTATTAAATTTTCCTTAAAAAGTTTGAAAAAAAAATACATTCAATTTGGACTTCAGTATTTCTAAGGAATGTTATAATGGTTGTGATTTAAAACTGCTGAGAGAACCAGTTTGACTTTATACGTCTCTCTCCTAAACTAATAACTCTGTTGGGAGACAGAAAGATAACTTTTTATCCTTCCAATAATGTATTATCATCATTCTAATTGGAATTATTATGATGATATGAAATTCAATTAATGGTTATTAATAATGAACACAATATAGAATGCATTTCAGCTGGGCACCCATTGTCTAATCCTTTCATGCTCTATAATAAACATGTTGGGAAATGAAGATAGGAAAAATCTGATCATGGCAGAGCATAGTGTTAACAAAGAAACAAACAAAAAGACTTTATTTCCTATAGATCTTACTGTATCCTGAGGCTCCATAGAAAATAATATATATATATTTTAATTTATTGTACATAGATGGCCATGTGTAGGGATCAGTTATAGGGTTAAGCCTCAGACTGACCTGCTAGCAAAGCCACAAACAAGTCCCAGCTTAGAGGGCACAGCCCTTTTAGCATAATTAAGCTTGATTTTGTGACTGCTCCCTATATCTTTCCTGGGCAGCTAATGGGCTGTGGGAGGGGCAGCAAGTGCTGCCAATACAAGTGAAACTCACAAGAGCATTGTAAATTACCTTGTTTACCTCTGACTATAAAATAAAGGCTCAGCTTGCAGTCTGGATCTGTTCTGTGGTCTCAGTCACACACAGGAGATCCACCTAGACCCAGCTTATTCTCTTTGTCTGTCTTTTCTTCATCCTTTGCAGGCCCTCCCTCAGGCTCGTGAACCCTTGGCTGTGCTGGAGCGGCACAACCACTGTTTCAGATTTCTTTTTATGTTTATGCCTGTGTTGTAGTTACAGCATTTTAAGAATATTTCTTAACGTGCCACACTCTAAGAGAGCTGTGACTCTAGGATAGAGATTTCCCATGTGTCTTAAATGTTTTTTCATTTAAACATGTTTTTAAAATCTTTGAAGTTTATAGAACAGTTTGTTCATGACTCAGAATAACCCAACCAACACAGAGAACACTAGTCATCAATGTGAGATGATAACTTGATGGGCATAACGCCTCTGCCATCAGAGAACCATATGCCTCAGAACCCGGGTCTTCAAAATTCAGAACAGAAGTCTAATAATACATTAGTTATCATACAAAAAATATCTAAAAATTGAGACAATGTATAATTAGACATTTCAAATATTTAAAATGAAAATACTCTACTGATCAAAATGTAATATATATAACAATGAATGAACACACATGGTGTTAGTCATCGTTTTAAACCTATAACTTTGCTATGGGTTGGGTATTCTTTTCATTTCTCTTTTACTGATTTGCAAATATAGTACAGAAGGTAATGTCTAAAGTCACACAGTCAATTGTTGATGGAACTAAATCATGAACCTATGCAAGGAGACTCTAGAATCTATTATGTAGCGAATAAAATAAATAATCTGTGATTATAATTGATTTTAATTGTATTCCAAGGGTTGTAGGTAAAGGAAATGTTGAGTTGGTATTATTACTCGGTTTCTTGAGAGACACTGCAATCACCATTTCAGCTGTTTTGAATAATATGACCAGTTCTGAATTTACACACAACTCTTTCTGGAGAGCACATTTTCAGCTGTCTGTCATCTTACTTGTGTCAACAAAGTCATCCCCAGTTTCCTCATGGATGCTGTTGTCTAAACCTGAATACGCCAGCTTTGCCAGGCACCGAGATTCCTATTATACTCTATACAGGCTCCACTAGCATCAGTTTCTTTAACTCGCATCTAATCCCTCAATAGAGGACTGTTAAAAAATCCTATCCTTTGAATCTCAGTGATTAGATTCTGAACTTTTCATTGTGCCTGAAGCTTCCCACTGTCCATGTCCAACCCTTGTGCTAGCTCTTGGGTTCCTGTGGCTGTTGCATTCATCTCAGTCTCATGATATCCCATGGGACACTGCATGCAACTCCATTACTTGACTTGAAGCTTCTACTGAAGTTGGGTCATTGTCCCTCTCTGTTGGTTTTCTGTGTCCAGGCTCCTCTTGCCCATGGTATCAATATTCCAATAAGCTTTCAGAGGGAATGGTGTAGAAAAGAGACAATACATAGCAAAAGAACTCCTATAACTGGAGTCATTAACTCAGTGCACTATTTGATTGCAGAAGGTCCCTGGAATACTTTATGCATGTCCAAAAAAATGTTGTTTTATTTTGTTTTTGCTGAAAAGAATCTAGATGTTTAATTTTATTTTAAAGATACATACACTGGCCAGATTATGATGATCTCTGAATGCATAATAGTTTGCCCACTCTGTATCCTATCTAATAAAAGGGTAATATACAAATTGTCTGTCACTCCAACACACAAGATGGCCACCCATCATGTGGTCAAAGATGACTGCTCCCATGTGAACACAAGATGGCTGCCATGCGATGACTGGCAGGAGAGGGCAGTTATAGGTGATCAGGCCAGCAGGGGAGGGCAGTTAGGGGCAAATGGGCCAGCAGGGGAGCAGTTAGGCATCGATCAGGCTGGCAGGGGAGTAGTTAGAGAGTGATAAGGCTATCAGGCAGAAGCAGTTAGGGGAAATCAGGCAGGCAGGCAGGTGAGCAGTTGGGAGCCAGCAGTCCTGGATTATGAGAGGGATGTCCGACTGCCCGTATAGGCCCTATCCACCAGGATTGGGACTAAACAGGGGCATTCAGACAGCCCTCGAGGGTCCATGATTGGAGAAGGCACAGGCCTCTAAGCCTCTAATATATATATATATATATATATATATATATATATATATATATATATGAATTTGTGCATAAGTATATGAATTTGTGCATAGGTAGGGTCCAACCAGTCTGGCCAGGGGGAGGGGACACGGGCAGTTGGCCGGCCTGCCTGCTGGTCAAACTCCTAGTCCAGGGGACAACTTTCATATTAGCCTCTTATTATATAGGTTATACACTGGGTGGCCAGATGATTATGCATTCAGAGATCATAATCATCTGGCCACCCAGTGTATATAATGCAACATTTTAGAAATAGTGCTACTAACAGGTGCAATTTTTCTAAAGAGTAATATGTTCCTGGAATCAAGGTGTTACATCTTCACAAGGTATACGTGGCTAGTGGCTATCATTTTGTACAGTACAAGCTTATAGCAATATTACCTTTTGAACATACAAGTTTAAAAAATTGTGGCAGAGGAAAGTATTCTAGTTGGTTTTGGATGGTTTGTGAAAACCCAGTGGCTCAGTTGGTTGGGTGTCATCCAGGACACCGATAGTCAGGGCATCTGCCTGGGTTGCACCCTTGATGCCTGGGGTGGGAGGGTAGGGGGTGGAGTGTGCAGGAGTTGGCCAACTGATGTTTCTTTATTAATGGTATTTCTATCTTTCTCTCCCTTTCCCTTCCTCTCTCTTTAAAAATCAATGAAAATGATTTAAATGTCTGAGAATAAAAAAATACTGGCCTCTATCAATGTTACAGAGATATTTGAAAAGATTATGTATGGAATGTATGGAATGTGTTTTCCAGTTGATTCCCATAATTTAAAGATTTTTACCTTGATTTTGAGGAAATAATTATTTATCTATTGAGAGCTTACTTTTGGTTTGTAGTTGAGAATTAACTGTAGGGAAGTACATTTTGCCAGATATAGAGTCGAATGGAGTTGCCGGGATGCTGCATTTGAGCCTGTTGTAACTTGATTCTCATTTATTCTTGACACAGTGCACAGGGTGCAAAGGCCTGGGGACTCCTCGGGGAGCCAACCTCTCCGGAGTTCAATAAAACTGGATTAGCAACAGGCACATGATTAAAGAATTCAGCTGCCTGCATATTCAAAAGTTAAGGAGTAGAATTATTGGCAAATACATATTGGGAGTAGCCACATTCAAAATTTTTCTAAAGTAATTCAAGAGGTGTCTGTTTTCCAAACCAAGGAAAAAAAAACTCTTGTGGAAAAATTTGTTTTGAAGTTTTGCAGGAACCTTTTGTTTGTTAACTATTTCTTACCTACTGTTGAGTTTTTCCAGCTGTTAGCACACTCAGACCCAGGGAAGATCCTGCAAAGCTACCTTCATAAGTGGAGGGCAGAGAAAGACAGAAGAAAATCTAGTAATTAATGGAGTTAATGGTCAAGTTAATGGAGGGAAACTTACATAAGTGGCTTATACTAGAGGCCCAGTGAACAACATTCCTGCACTGTGGGGGGTGAGGGAGGTTCCTCAGCTGGGCCTATGCCCTCTCACAGTCTGAGACACCTCAGGGGATGTTCATCTGCCAGCTTAGGCCCATGGATATCCCTCAAGGGGTCCTTCGTGCTACCATGGGGGCAAGAGAGGCTCCTGCCACTGCCACTGCCATCTGTGAGCCTGGCTTCTGACTGAGCGCCACTCCCCCTGTGGGAATGCATTGACCACCAGGGGACAGCTTCTGCATTGAGCATCTGTCCCCTGGTGGTCAGTGTGCATCATAGCGACTGGTTGGTCTGCCGTTCAGTAGATTTGCATATTAGCCTTTTATTATATAGGACGCTGCTACAGAAGAAAATGGATCCCTGTGTCACTTGACAAGTGCCAAAGAATTTTATATGGTAAAGTGGAGGAATACTCATGTGTACTAGTATGTGAATTCTACCAGGTACAGAAAATTAGTTTACATGCCTGAGCAGGTCAGGACAGTATGTAACTTTTGATGTTACACATAGCTAGACTAACATTTTGATTCTCTTGGTATTTTTGCCAACTGATCAATTGTTGAATAAAATCACATTAGCAACATTAATGTGACAATTAGAGACCATAATTTCTTGTAGAACTATGGCAACGATATATGTTATGTAATGATAAACAATCTTGGGAGTGTGCTTACATTGAATTAACACAGCATTAATCATTTTGGTCCATGTTTTTCAGCTCCAATTAAAAAAATCATACCTCATTTTTCTTTATAATTTTTATATCATCTTAAAATCAAATTAGCTCCTAGAGTTTCATTTGAAACAATTCACTTCAATGTTATGCACTATAGAAGCATCAATATAAAATAGGACATTTTATATATTTTGTTTGACATTTTATATATTTTTACATATAACATATTATTTTTACTGAAAGAGAATGAAAGGGCTACATTTAAAATAGTAGCAAGAGTGAACCACACATAAAACCTTTACTGTGACCTTTAAAACAAAGTATGATAATAAAGACAGAAATAATGTTAGGAATAGAATATATTCTGTAATATGGCTCCATGAGGGTTTATATGGCTTCACAATATTCCAAATAGAAACTATAGCTGTGGTATCTTTTTGACAAAGATGAGTATTTTGGTAACTTCATAGTCTTTATGGCTCAAATAGTAATTTTTAAAATTTTATTTAATACACCCTTAACTTCTCTTAATGTTCTGTTGTTAATCAAAAGGAAGCAATATTTTTCTACTAACTTGTTGATCCTTCATCAGAGCATCAGAAATAACTGATTTATAGGGTCTCCTGTCGCGAGACCTCTAAACACTTCTAAACATCATCCTATTATCTGTATGTAGTATTTTATTTATAAATTAACCACACACTAACTTGTCAGAAATATCATTGCATCGGGAAAATATACTTTTTTTCATAATGAATTTTGAAGAAATTTTCAGGGGTTATATTAAGAAATAATTCTGTGAAGGCGACTCTAGGAAGGCACTAAGATTGTCTGGCCCTATGAGAATGTTAACTGGTACAGCCACAATGGGAAACAATACAGAGGTTCCTCAAAAAAAATTAAAATACAACTACTAAATGATTTAGCAATACCACTTCTCGCTTCATATCCAAAGAAAAGGAAAGCAGACTATCAAAGACGTACCTACTCTACCATGTTCATTGCTGAATTATTGATAATAGCCAAGATATGCAAACCTTAGTATCCACCTCTCTAGTTTAGGTATAAAGTCCATAATGCTTGTCTAAGATAGATTTGCAAGCTGTCCAGCAATGGGGTGGTAGGCTTACCACCTTACAATAGAAGTTAAGGACACAAATTGAGATTCTTGACTATTTTACCTAGCGATACAAGAAGCAAAGAAAGAACAGGTAAAGCAGAACTATTCTTAGGATGTAGTTTTGGGTTTATTCCAATTTGTTACTGTAATCGTTTGTTTCAGCATGTATACTATACGCTCAGCTGCTATAACAAAATGCCAGAGCCTGGGTGGCTTAAACAACAGAAATTTATTTTCTCACAGCTGTTAAGAATGGAAGTCCATGATCAAGATGATAGCAAATTTGGTTTCTGAGGAGGGCTCTGTTCCTGGTGGGTCGACATCCACCTCCTCTCTCATCTTCCATGTTATGAATGTTTATGGTGGGGAAAACAGAGAGAGAGAGAGAGAGAGAGAGAGAGAGAGAGAGAGAGAGAGAGAGAACACTCTGGCATCTCTTCTTAAAAAGGCACTAATCCTGTCAAGTCAGGGCCCAACTCCTTTACCTCATTATTAATTACTTACTTAGATGTCCCATTACTAAATATAGCCACAATGGAGGTTTTGAGACTTTATTATATGAACTAGAGACCTAGTGCATGAAATTCGTGCATGGGGGAGGAGGGTCCCTCAGCCCAACCTGCACCCTCTTCAATCCAGGAGCTGTCAGGGGATGTCCTACCGATGGCTTAGGCCCACTCCCCATGGTTCTCTGCTCTCTGCAGGGCCTGGCTGATGAAGCCTCATGCCCTGCTGTCTGAGGGGCTGAAAGAATTGGGGGACTCAGGCGAGGCTGAGGGGACTGGCCACTGTTATCCTGTGGCTATGGGCGCCGCCATCTTTGTGACAATGTGATGGTTGATTTGCATATTCCCTCTTTGTTAGATAGGATTGTAAAGGGACACAAACATTCAGTCTGTAACAATAAGGAAGCTGCAACTTGCCTCTGGTTTGTCTGTAGGCTGTCTAAAAGCCTTGCTAAACCTCCGATTATGGAACCACACTGGTGCTTGCATTCTGAATGGAAATACACATGTCCAAGTTAGAATTCTTGATTGTTTCATCTGCTCTCCACCTCCAGGCTAGTTCTCAAAGAAAGGTTCTCTTCCTATGGCTCACAAGGTTCCTAGGAGGAACATGCATGTTTAACTTAGCCTCTTCCTTCACTGTGTTATGGATTGCAGGCCCCCATGGAAATCCATTGGGCACACTGCTTAGAAAAAGAACGAGGAGCTGCACTCTAGTACTACACAAAAATTTGAAAACACATAATTTGAAAAGCAAACTCTTAAAGGGAATTGACAGAATCATTAATCCCTGTTTTTCAGAAAACACACATCACAATAAAAACTGAGGTTTGGACATACATATTCTGTGCTAAAATATTACTATTCTTTTGGCAATTGATGAAAGTGAACCAACACATTAGACTGGAGGTATTATAAATCAGGAGCACACAGTCTTATGGATAAAAAGTATTGAGTTTCTCATAGATCTACTTAACTATTAAACCCATTACTATAAAATTAACTTATTGAGTAATTATGTAAAAGAGAAATGCATGTTTCAGATCATTCTCCATTTCCTAAAATAACTCGTTTTACATATTATATAATGTTACAAGTATGTCTAACATTCATTGAATTACTGACTATGTATTTAAAATTTAATTTAGCTTAGATGTGTTGTGAAGAATAGTTGGAATTTCTATACTTCCAGAAACAATGTAATACATATTAATTATACTAATAATTTGACATCAATTCTAAAGAATAATATTGAACTTTATTCTGCATTTGTAGTGTTATATTATGTCTTTAATGAATTCCTAATGTTATAATAGCTAAATAGAATTCCATGAGGCATTGGGATTTTTAATATAAAACTATAATGACTTTTGTTTTGAAAATTTATCAAACTTTGGTGACGTAAATTTTATGAAGGGAATTCCTTGAAGTCCTGATTCATATGTTTTACATGGGAAAAAAGTGATACATATAATTATAAAGAAAGTGACTATGCTATTTATAATAGTGATTTCACTTTAAAATTGAGTGATATTTTACATTCATGACTTTAGTATGTGAGTGGGTGAGCTGTCATTTTATGTTCCTTTTACTTTGCTAGCTTTTAAGAAATTCTGTATATGTACATGTGTGTTTGTTTATTTTTATCTTCTCAGATGTTATCAAATGTCATTTTTAGATAGGTAGTGATGGAAATTGTCATTATATTTAGTTAAGTCACATTCACTTATGTGTACTTTAGAATTATTTGTTTTTAAATGACATTAATTTTTTGAACATATTCAATTATATGGCAGAAAAGTTTAATGAAAGATATTTTGGAACAATTTATGTGCAACCAGTTTAGAAGTTAATGTGGTGTTACTGTCCACAATAAATGAAGAAATAAAGATGTAATAGAATCAAAATGTTCATTAGGGTTGAAAGTATAAGTTTCCTATTCTAAAATATACTTAAGTTTATTAAAGCAATATAAAAGTCTGACTCACAGATTTTGATAAACTTTCAAACTTTTTCATTCCTTGTAAAATTATTATCAAGTTCAAATGGAAGCGAAGTGCATTTAAAGACTTTTTGAGTAGAAAACAGTGGGATTTCCTTCAGGAGCTACTGGGTCAACTGCTCTGATTTTTTTTTAATGAAATAGATACTGTTCACTATTCACCATCAGAGCAAATAAAAATAAAACACTTATTTAAAAACACAGACCACAAAGCATGTAACACATTCACTCCTTAGGATCTGAAGTCCTCTCTCCTTTTGTGTTCTTTTGTTCTGTAATTGGTGGCCAGCACCCCCTTGAACCCACCTTAAAGGGCAAGCAGGAAATTCATGTTTTCGTTCACCAGCCCATCCCACTGAAAAAGCGTTCGATATTAAAACAGTTTGCAAGGGAGCCAAAGCGGAGGAAACCAGAGGCCCAGCCAGCCTGTATGTAGCAAGATACACGCGAGGCGGGCTGCGACATCCATGGAGTCTTGTTCCTGTCCAGTATCTGCATGGAGATATCAAGTTAATGAGGGTAGGACTCCGTTCTTCGCTTTCAATGTGACCTTTTATTCTGTCTGTGGCTCTCTGCTTCGTGTGGTGTGTCCTAAAGCTCTGGGAAAGTCTTTCCAGCTGCTTGACACAAACTGGGAAAAAAATGAAGCATTGATGTTTCCTTTTGCCTGAAGGTTTTTTTTGTGTTTTTTTTTTGAGCAGCAAATTACTGCAGAGGCAAAGTTGGTGCGGTGGATCTGCTGTGGGTGTCAGAATGCTTCTTTTGTCTTTCAGCTCCTGTACCTTCCCTGGTGATCAGGTGCAACTTGTGGGGAGCGGAGGGGGTGTCGGAGGGAAGGGGTGTTGGGGGGAGAGATTGGTTCAGGAGGAGGTTACATGGCAGAATTCCCACGAATGCTGGCGCAGGATGAACAAGATAAAGAAATCTTGTGGTTTTTTTTTCGTTTTTTTTCTGAGCTAGAGGATTCTCTGCATGACTTCCCCACTGTTGGGGTGATGAGCTTTCAGGCTGAGATTTTATTAACGATTCATATGGAGATTGAGGGCAGCGGAGGAGCAGATTCTCACATAAACTTGATCTGTCCATGAATGCGGCTCTCTGTTTGCCCTGACCCTGCCTGGCTTAAGACACCGCCTGTGAGGCCAGCGTGCCAGACACAAAGAAAGAAATGAAAGGCGAGCACATTCCAGGACTCTGCACAAAAGACAGAACAGTTTCTGGTCCTCTCCCCAGAGAGGATCTTATCTCCGCCTGGCCAAAAAAAAAAAAAAATAAAATAAAAAACAGAAAAACACCCTCTACAATGTTTATTTGTATACGTAGTTTTAAAAGCGATGTTTTGTTAGGTCTTTCACGTTCTGTTTTCAAAACTTGTGGAAACTAGAAAAATCTTGGCGCTTTCTGAAGTTTGGTGTTAGGAATCTCTCTGGCCTTGAAGTATGTTTACTTTCTCCATTGGTAGGTAACTTGCAAAATGAATCCTCTCTCTCTCTGGCTTTCAGAGAAGCCAGGATTTTTATAAAGCTTGAGTTGACTTCCTGATGCCTCCTTGTGTGACTCTGCAACTTTTGAAACGTGTGACCGAGTTCATGCATGAGATGAAACTGACGTGTGGCTCAAGCCCAGACACCCCCAGGCTCCTGACGGGGACAGCAGGGCGACATGAAAAAGAAGAGGGAGAAGGAGAAACAAGCGGAGAGAAAAGTTTGAGTGGGACCAAAGTGCAAGGGAGACGAGGAACTTGATCTTTTTAGCTTTCTTACAATTATTGGCAGTTCGCGATCCCTAGATGCAATGCAACAGGAATGATAGGCTATCCCAAGACATTTCTCTGTAACTGAACATCATGGTGTTATGATTTAACAAGTGCACACTCTGGATGTATGAGACGTATTTAGGTTTAAGGGATAAAAAACCTGATATACCTATAATTCTGTTGCTACGTGATGTGTTCCCAGAGATGCTTACGGATCAGAAAACCCAGAAACACAGGCTCTTGAATCGTGTGAACCTGTGTAGCTGTTCGAGTTGTTTCAAACTTTTATGGTTAAAAAAGAAAAAAGCCACAAGTAGGGGAACGCAGGCAAATGCCATTAATGATGATAGTTTTTGTCCCTTTCATTTTATAGCGGGTTTTATTTCCATGAAATTAACTGTTGTGCTTAGGCTAATTGTCAGTAATTGGTGACAGAATCACTTCATTGTTTTTCTATAGCATGATACTAATTAGGACTTTGATGGACTGGCCCAACCACGATCTGCATTTCACCTCCTATTGCCATCAGTGGTAGTTAATGACAAGTGCAACGTAAAAAAAAATCTATATGATAAAATGTGCCTATTAATAATTAAACAAGTCTTTTAAACAGTCTGCCGCATATTAATTTGAAAACGTTGACATGGAAGGAAGCTTTCAGTGTGTGTTTAGTTGGTTTCATGAGGCATCAACTTCGGGTTTCTGATTTGAACTAAAACCTAGTGGAATGGTCTCTAAAAGAACAGCCTTACACATTTCAACTGCTTATTATTCTGTTTGTGTCTGCAACATTGAAATGAGCGTTGCTTTTGTGAGATACTTTTCTAAGGTAGCACAAGGCTAGATGGCATTGTCTTTCTTTTCATGCCTGACAGTTAAATTGAGTCTAATAAAATGTAGCATATTGTTTATTCTTTATTTCTAACTAGTTTTTTTTTCTGTTTTGTTTCTGCACTTAAGAGCTGTTTGGAAGCATTATATTTCAAGTGAAAATATATATGAACGGTTGAGCTTATAAAAGCTTGGTTTTATTTCTTTCTGGTATAGAAAAGTGTGTTCCTTATAGGTAATAGATTTTAAAGAAAAAAAATAGGAGAGTACAGTATTTTGTGAAGTGAGTTTTAATGCCTATAGAAGAAAATAGTATATTATACTATATATCCCATTAAAACAATCACAGCCAATGCTATTTTGCTTTTTTTGTTCCTTAAAAGAATTATTTTTAACTGACTTTCCCTGTAATTTTTAGGAATTTGTAAGTTTCAAAAGTTTTCTAATACTTTGACAAATCATCTCTTGGCTTTTCTTCCTCCTTCTAAGATGCCCTCAGCAACCAAGTGCATTCTGCAACTTACAATGCAGTCCGTTTGTTTTTAAATGCACCCGTGATGTATAACGCAGAGTGGAGTGTCCCACAGTCATCCTGCGAAAAAGTTTTTAAGAAGCAATTAGAAAAATAATTGCCTGTTAAAAAGTGAAGATTGCTTTGAGCAGGGAAGAGAAGAAATTGAATGTTGAAATTGAAAGCATTCATTGTTAGCCGGACACATGTGCACCAAATCTGAAATTAGGGGAAAATCACGAAATACGTATTTTGGCAAGGGGGATTGTTTAAATTTTCTAAAGCTGTCAGCCCATTTCTCTATTTTTTTCCCCCTGCTAAAGAAACATTCCCAATGGAAAGCCTCACCTTTTGTGCGAAGTTGAAATGTTTTATTTCTTCAGGATTGTCCTACACTGTACAAAATCAGAACAATTCAATAGCTTCCAGGGAAGGAGGGGGGCACAAATGAGAATCTTTCTGTCATTTTAGAATGTCCATGGCGAGGCACAAAAACTGTATAAGTCTGTGGTTGTTTCTTTGGGGAAAAAAAAGAATCTTTTGATTGCAGCAGTTATTTGAATACCCATTCAGGTTCCTTTTGTAACGTGTTGTAATAAATGCACATCTCCTAAATGAAGAACACTCATGAGGGGACAGAATTCAAACATAAACCATGTTTAGATGCTGCATTGCAATTGGTTACCTCATAGGATTAGACACAGGTGTTCGTTTTTTTTTTTTACTTTTAATTTCTCTTTCTTTCTTTCTTTCTTCCTTCCTTTCTTTCTTCCTTTCTTTCTTTCTTTCTTTCTTTCTTTCTTTCTTTCTTTCTTTCTTTCTTTCTTTCTTTCTTTCTTT